>AYEL01077407.1:0-23419 GCA_000484575.1 Olivierus martensii
TCCGGTGATTGTCACCAGTACATTACTGAAATTATTTACAACTATAAAAAAGTATTAAAAACTACGTACTTGATTTGAAATTAAAACCTATTGTAAAGAAAATAATTCTGCGATTTATTTTTGAAGCGGATAGTTACAACCGAAGATCGCGTGACGTCACTATCAGTTGAGAGTGAGACGGAGTATAGTTTATAATCCAACTGCAGCGACACGTTGCGGTACGTCCACATTCATTAGTTCAAAATGAAATATCCGGCAGCGACAGCGGTTTTTCCCTTTTACTTTACTCATAAATCTCAAACACAACACTTCACAGTTCAATTCTCACAACTGTCAATTCATAGCCGCCATGTTGGCATCGTCAGTGAATTTAGAATTTTGTCTAATCTCTGCCGCTATCAGCTATTCAGTTTTGGGTTGTACTCAACAATAAAACGAAATTTTAACTGTAGTTGTCTAGAAAAGGTACTATGCAGTAAGAGAATCGTCCGATAACTTACGAAGATCGACTATAAATCGTCCCGCGATCGATCTATTGGCCACCCCTGATATACAGTATTGATGAACTTCGGGATATGAGCCACCTTACATGTTCCTGGCGGATTAACGAGGACAAATACAATACCAAAAAGAATATTTGTTTAGACTTTTCTATTGGCAGATAGCGGATGGCGTCTTATCGGCGTTTGTCTATTCGATTAAAATAGGAAAGATCCGTTTCAGCAAATTTCTTGGCGGTCAGCGAGGGCGGGGCTTAACGGGGGCGCCTTATCGGGATTTGACTGTACATAATACTAAACGTAATAATAATACTGTATCTTTATGTAGTACTATACGCTTTAAGGTTGCTATATCCAATATGCTGCTGTTTTAATATATTTAGAGATTACTGTAACTAATATTATTTCTGACTTTTTGTACTTATACCTGGTATTTTTGTAAATAAGTAACCGTTCCGAGAAACAATCAGGTCGTACTTGTTCCAAAATACCAGTTTGTTCGATTCAGACCACCTCCTCATTACTCTTCACAACTTACACTGTTCATTTGGCTCATACGCCGTTATGTGTTACAAATATGCTTTGTCACAATGATATGGACTGAAAATAAATCTTTTTTTTTTTCAAATTCTCTTCCAATCCTGATGAAGAATTTCATCTTTTCTCATGAAATATGACTCCCCCTCAATTAATTTAATTAAAGCTCATCAGAATGACGAAAATATTTTAAAACATATCGTTATTTATTGCGTTCATGTAAGGAAATGGACTGTTCGTAAAGAATTTTATTCTTTTTATTCGAAAAAAAAATAACAGTTGATGTTTTAAAAATAAATATGCATAAATATTTAAATCCATCTTTGAATTACAAAAATGTAATATTTTAAAAGTGACATAAATATTTTATTACAAATTTAAAGAAAATAATTAAATGAGCAAAAAATGAAATGCTTCGGTAAGAATTTGATTTCCATACGTAGAATTTATTGGTCAACCATACGAGCTGATTTCATCATTGTCCAATCGTTCGTTTTATAAACTACAAATCAATCAACGTAAACTAAAGGGGAAGTTATACGTTCATAAGTTCCCAGCTCTATAATAAACGTGTTGAGATTTTATTTCCAGTTATTTTTTATTGCGTAAGTTATTGCTTTATAAGTATCATTAATTTTTTAATTTATTAACGGATCGATAAAAATTAACATACATTATAGGTGCAATCGAAGCGTCAATAAGATGGCCACCACTTTAGATGGATTCATTCGCTTATTCAACAATAAAATGTAAGTTTATCGATAATAATATTTTATGATGAACTCAATTTGGATTAATTTCAAAGAACTTGATCCAGACTGTGTAAATGGTTTATAAATTCTTAGAGCATTCTTTAGAATATTTCGACGTGCTGATGAAATCGCAACTGCGACATCACGTCGGCCATTTGTGCAAAAACGGAAAAGATTTTCCTCGTAGATTTTTAGATTAACTTATTTGAATTTGGTTTTAAAGATAATCGTTACCTAAATGCTTTTCAATCCAATATGATTTAAATTGTTGTTTAATCCGTTTTATATGATGTAAAAGTGTTCTCGTGATAATATGTATTTAGTGGGATAGTCAAAAGCTGTAAAAGTTACTTTTATGAAGATGTAATGACTGTCATTTTATTTTATGACGAATATATAATTCGTTAGCGTTATGTTGATATCTAAATATCTTCGTTTTAACAAATTTTAAATATTCGTTGTTTTAAGAATTTTGAAAAAATCTCGGATTAATGATAAACTTTTATAGGCCTACATTTATTTATAAAAGTAATTTTGAAGTTTTTTTAGAATCCTAGATTTTTAAATACGCATTCTGTATTATAAGAACTAATATAGGTTGCCTATATTATATGAACTAATGCTTAATTTTGTTCATGTAGTTCAGCTGTGTTAAATTCACGTATATTTTGTTTATCAGTTTGAAAGTCAGTTCAAATAACTCCTAAGTTGAATTATAAAAATTACATATATTCTAAATTTATTTTTAAATTTAAAGTACTGTTATCTAATAATCTTTTTTCTAGGGACTACATAGACAAAAATTTTTTAAAATTGAGTTATTGCAGTTTTAGAAGGACAAAATTGTTTATACTACATATAATTATGGGTATACCTAATTATGTATATTATAACTACTTTTTGAAGGAAAATGAGGCTTTTGAGATAATGGTTTGCCTGCCCACTGATGTAACTTTCGAACTAATTAGTGTATTTGGTATGACAGGTGAAAAAATCCCAGCGGAATTTCGACTCCCCCTTTACTGTATCCCTTAATTAAACACTCCTGAGTTCATTGGTGAAAGTCCCAACTTTGGAGCCCCATAACTTGAGAATGGGGCTTTTGTCCTATATGGGACCTTCACCAATGAACCTGAGGAGTGTTTTGTTTGTGCACAATAATAATAATAATAATAAACATCAATGTGGGCACGGAGTATCTCCGGAGCAAAGTGCTATGAGGAGTGTTTTGTTTGTGCACAATAATAATAATAATAATAATAATAATAATAATAATAATAATAATAATTACTCGCGCGTCTAACCTGAACCGCTAGTAGGTTGTAAGACCTGTTGTTTCCCGCATTTCCATTTCCTTCCGCCCGGAATTCCACAATTCAACCGATGCAGATCTGGACCCTCTTGAAAATCTGAAGGTGTAGAACTTGGAAAATGAACTCGACTTCAAGGATAGAAGAAGCATAATAACTGGACTAAAATATAGTATTAAGGTCATCTTTAATGTTAGAACATTTCTACTTTATTTCATGAATATTTGCTAAGTATTTAATATTTTAAATACAACTATTAGAGGACACAAATCAGCATAACTAGATTATAAATCCTTTTTCTTTGTAATTGCTTCCATGCGGACATCCGTGATCGAATATCACTTTATTCGGTCCAAGATAGTAAAACATTTGCTTATCATATTTTAATTACGGGTCATACATTTCTAGTTTTTCAGAATGGGTTAGGATCCGACCATTGGGCCCATTCTTCAATCTTCTGGTTGATCCATTACGGGTATTATCCAGTCCGTAATGGGCTCTAAAAGTGTGATTATAAATACTGTATATCATTTGCGTGATTCAGCAGGATAATTTAAATTAAAATAATCTAGAGGATCCATGGTTCGATTCTTCCCTTTTGATAAGTTACACATGGGAAGTCGGCCACATTGCAGCAGTGAAAATATATTATGTTTACATCTTGAAGTATACTAGTTCAATTTCCAGGTCCTATATCTACAGAAGTTTAGATTCAGCTCGTTAAACCCTAACTTCTATCTAATGGCTGACTCTATCAGAGATATGGACGGCCCATAGTAGATATTAGTATGACCCGAAATATCAGTATCTACCGTGGACCTCACAGAAAAAATATACAAATGGGTCCAAGCCTGGGCTGACGAATCCCATCTTTTACAATCTATCTAACCACTTTATGAGTATAGACGGCGTATGGCTGAGTCTTGCCGCTTAGTAACAAAATCGATTAGAAAGTGGCGCCATCTGTTGACAATAAAGATAACCTCAATACTGAATCATTTAATATCTATTTTCTACTATTTTATACTTTCTTATGTTAAATCAGAGAAAAAAATTTAACTAGAAGGGGGAGGGATCTTTAAATTTGTTACAGAACGGTCAAGGAGTCCATCTTGATGTGGTGGAAATGACGAAGGGGATGAAAAAGTTATCAATATAGCGTGATGTAATTTATGGATGATCCAGAAGTCGAATAATCCAACAAAAATGGCAGGTAAAAGTTTCATTTAAGCAACAGTTTCCTAAAATATAATATATAATTGCAATATTTATTTAAATCATTAAGTACTATATACTTTTGCTTCATCAGAATAGTATCGCAATTATTTTGCTATAGTTTGTATCAATTACTATATTGGATTCATTTATTTCTTGTATATCATTATTTTAGCCAAATGTTTTCTAATTTCATATTATGTT
The DNA here is from genome assembly GCA_000484575.1 of Olivierus martensii. NCBI lineage: Eukaryota > Metazoa > Arthropoda > Arachnida > Scorpiones > Buthidae > Olivierus > Olivierus martensii. The sequence continues at coordinate 4,519 of AYEL01077407.1, forward strand.
AGTTCCTGATTTTTTTCTTTTTATTCTCATTTCGAATTTTTTAAACGTATCTTTGTCTTTTATTCTCCTGTAAGCATGCATTATTCACTTATTTCATTATCTATATGCGATCATACCTCGATTTAAGTTTTTTTTTTTTTTATTAATAGGAAAAATTAAAAGTTTACTAAAGGCTGGGTCTCACAGGCGTAAAACGCGAGGTAAAGACGTTGGTGTATTGAAGCTGATGTTACTTTCGCTATACGTCTAGACGCTGCGTCTTTACGTCGAAGTTCACTCTTGTTCAACTTTTTACATTGCGTACTAGAATACCTTGACCATTTCCTACGCTTCCAATCGGGGTATGAATTGGTTATTGAAACTTATAGAATTATTTAGAAGTTTAAAAATGTTATTAGCGATGTTATGAGATTATTTATAAGGGTTTATGTGATTTTTTAAAGAATTTATTCGACTTTCGTCGTTTTGCAACTTAAGTCGCGAATCTCGGAACGAATTAACGACGTAAGGTGAGGTATGTACAGTATGTACACATTTTGTATAATTCAAATGTCTTCGCGTTATTTATTAAAAAAATTGTGATGTTGAAAAATGTTTTGTCAACTAAATCAAATCTTTTTTGAACAATTTTCTATCGGTTCGTATCGGCCGGAATATATTCTTAAATCTAAAAATATAATGTAAATATTCTATTATTTATTTATTTTTCAAATAATTTTCCTTAAAATCATTGTCAGAAGGACAATCTTTAATACGGATCTCAGCCGATAACTGGCATTATAAAGTTTTTGCTTTTACGAAATTATTTAATTATATTTTTTTTTTTTTAAATGTAAAAATTTTAAGGAATAATTTTCGCTCAGATACGTAAATTATCAAAGCGAATTAAAAAAAATATTAAAAAATTAGCGTAGTTTTCTAAAGAATATAAAAGGTTAAAATTAAAGAAAGAAAATTTTCTGCAACAAATATTATTTATATTATTTTTTAAATAATATTTTAATATTTGTTACTTTTCATAATTTTTTTCGTAAATGTTTAATATGCTAATTTTACAGAATTAAAATGGATTTTTACTTCTAAAAAACCGAAAATCAATGATCATTAAATAATTTTTTAATCATAAATTTATTTCAGTAATAAATTAATTTAATTCACTTATAACAGTATTTAATTTTTATTTTTAAACAATAATTTTAAGAAACTCGTTTATTAAACTAACAATATTATATAGCATTTATTATTTAAATTCGTATTAAAGTACTAATTTTTAACACTAGATGGCAGCATGTGTATGTTCTCTCTAGCGTCTCTAGAGATATAGAGTACCGCATTTCTTTGCGCCACCAGATGACGCCAAATCGGCCATTTTATATCCTATTAGATAGGGAGTTAGCACTGCATTCATAGGCTTTCTGGCTATTTTTTAAGAATATGCCTTGTTATAGTGCTGTGAATTGTTCTAATCGAATAGAAAAGAGTATTAGACTCTTTCCTTTGCCGCAAAGTAAAAGAAGTGAAAGATAAAAAGAAGTCATTACAAAATATTGGAAGGAAAATTTCCCAAATACAATCTTCGTTTTCCAGGTAAGAAAGTGCTGCATTTATAAATTAGAAAAGAAATACAGGAATACCTCGATTATCGCGGCTGTTCGCCCATCTTTACCCATAAGTCGACAAATGCACAAGGCCTAAACCTATGATTCCATTAGGTTAGTTAAGCCGCCATATCCTCATGAGATATTTTTATCTGGCAGCAGCCACTTATAGAGCCCATCACAGGCTGGCCAACACCCATGATGGGGTCAACTGGACGGTTGAAGAATCAGGTTTAACGGGCTGGGCCCAGATTCCTCCTGAAATATTGGAGGAGTGGGACCCGGATCTTCTAGGATGGTACGCCACAGCTTTATCACATGGCTATCCAGCCGTTCTGTGAAGTGTTCGTTATCCAAACTGTTCATTAACCAATCACCCACTTTATTATTATTGCTTGAATAGCCCAATCAGCAGTACATGTGGCAGCATCTTTTTTTGTGATATCTCACATTCTGTAGGTAATATTAAAACACTTTCAAAACAAAAGTTGTTTGATTTTTAAAGTTCTATTCAATTATGCCTAAATCAGCATACATTTTCATTGGAGATTTCAATGTTGATCCCTTGTGTCCCTACTTCTGGTGGGCCCACAAAATTTTACCATAGCCATTCGATTCTCCAGATATACTTTGGTGATCAAAATTTTTCTCCCTACTTCCTATCTCATTACGTTCCCTAGAAAAAAGGATATTACAGGTGATAAGATATATCCTGTATAACAGGAAGATAGAAGTATTTATTTATTTAACTTTAGATCTTTTAAACACTATAATATGTCATGCTTTCTTTATATAACATTACATCACATCACATCAAACCTATAAACAAAACAAAACTTATTCATTTGAAATGTAATTATAATTATTAAATTGTTAATATTAATAATAAATATATATAATTAATAATCCAAATATATAATTGGCAATGATTGTAATAAAGATTATAGATGATATAGGTAACATTTCCATGCCAATAGCATAATTTTCATATGAATAATTATTTGGAGAAAATTTGATTTGGATGCAATCTCTAAATCTTCAGCATGTAGTCTTTCAGTCAGCATCAAATATTCAATGGGCATCATAATACTAGGATTTTCTATAGATATATCAAATAAAAGTAAAATAAAATTGAGAAATGAAAAAAGCATATAAAAACTTAGCTTTTTTCAAAAATAAAATCAATTTCAAGTTGGAATATATTGAAGTACAGTATGAATATGCATGCCTGAAAAGTGAATCAAATGCAAATTTTTTAACTGTAATGTTATCTGCAAACAAAGCAGAATAAGCATAAGAAGTTTTTGATATTTTTTAATTTCTTCTTCCTTTCCCAAATACAGTGAAACCCCGATTTTGAAACTTTTCAGGGACCGGCCCGAACATTTTATTAAGAATATTAATAAAATGGTAAATACAGTGAAACCCCAATTTTGAAACTTTTCGGGGACCGGCCCGAAAATTACAGTGAAACCCCGATTTTGAAACTTTTCGGGGACCGGCCTGAAAAGTCGGAACATTTCGGGGACCGGCCCGAAAAGTCGAACGAGCCGGGAAAACGCACGAATGAAAACTCTGATGACGTCATAATAAAAAAGTTATATAATTAAAACGTAGGAACTCTGATGATCATAATAAAGTTATATAATTAAAACAGGAAGAGGGAAAGTTTTACATTGCATGTATAGGAAAATGCTCGGACTTCCGAAAATAGACGTTTAAAGCGGGAAAGTCGTACGATACGGGAACGCACGGGTTTCACTGTAATAGTAAAAATTAAAAAATAAATAAATACAATACAAATTGCTCAAATTTTCTTTAAAACTGCATTCATTTTCTTGAATTTAATAAATGTATCATTTATTAGATTCAAGAAAATGAAATTCATTGAACATATTATAATTTGCCATTTGATTTATAAAAATCAAATGGCAAATTATATTAATGGATTCAATTGATTTTGACTAAAATCTTTTCATTAATATAATTTATCTTTTCATTAATATAAATTAGTGATTTTTAATGTCAAAATGCTATGCACAAAAATATATTGAATATGAATATATTTTTAATAGTATTGAATACACAATATATAAATTATTGTTTAATTATCTAATTAAACAATAATTGATTTTTTTTATTTTGTTACAAATTAAAAGATTACTATTGATAGAATTATAAAATTAATCTATATGAATTAGAGGCATTAACATGCCATTCTGATTTACTTTTTAATTAATTTGATGTAATAAATCTGTATAAGAAAAAACAAAAGAGCATTTCATTAATATTTCTTAATTGTGTTTCAAAACAAAAGATTTTTTACTGTCATATAGCAAAATTTTTAGGATAGGAAGTTTTAAATTTAATGGAAAATTAATACTAATGAATACTATGTTCCATTATTTTATTTTTCATAAATTTCATTTTCTAAATGCTAAAATATAGAGAAAAATATCCATAACTTAATGCCTGATAAGTTGTTTAGTCATACCTTGCTTTTATGTAATATCTCATTTATATAAATTTGAATTTAATAAATCTCAAATTGAAGTTTTTTTAAAATTTGGCCCATTATATAATTTTTAAAATAAAACTGCAATTGTTAAAGTTCAGAATTATCAAAATTATGATTAGAGAGATTAAATCACTGATTTTTAATTCATGAAACATTGAATAAATTAAGTGCACACTATTAGTTCTTAGTCTATAAACTCTTAAAAACAGCAGAAGAAAGACAGCTATTCACAGGAAAGTTTTATTAAGAACAATAACATTTTCAGCTTTCCATACGGTGTCATCAGCTATATAGTTTTAAAGTAGAAGACTTAATAGATATATGATGTTCAGTTTTTCATTATAAAACAAAAGAAAAAATATAGGATTAAAGTACAAGAAATAACATTCATAATAAAATATACATATATTATATGTATATTTTATTATGAATTTTATATATACTGTATACCGGTTAAGAACCACTGTGATAGACTAATAAACTAAAGTGCCAATTTTGTCACATTTATCATTTAACTAGTGGCCATTCGAATCAATAAATTTTCTACAAGTCTTTTATACTTGAAATAGAGTTTACCAGTAGGAAAGTTCTCGACTTAGTAACTTTTATAGTTATAGTTATTTTTATGAAGTGTTATGATAGATCAAGGAAAGGGGACACTAATTTCAATTTTGCTGAAGGGTGCCACAATAAATAATGCTGGTCATAACAACAAAGTTTGTGAGGAATAACTGACATTTTCTATACTTTTGATGCATACTCAATTAGGAAATAACAATTACTACCAAGAATAAAAAATTTAATAAAAATTTATTATACACTATTGCAATCAGATATTTGAACATTTCAATGAAAAATGGTTATTTTTTTTTTTTTTGGATCAAGAAATGCATTATTTTTCTTATAGAAATTAATAGCAATTTAGATCTTAATTTATGAGAATTTGATTTACAAGCATTTTCCAGAAATACTTTAATCTTGTGCATGAGGTTAAAGTGCATTTATTTGGTTTTTCCATCTCAAAAAAAAAAAAGAAAAAAAATAGATATCTTAATAAAACCTTTAGGCTAAAAATAAATGAAATTAAAATTTTATTTTCCAAAGAAAAGCAAAGCAAAGCTTATAAGATCACCATGTTGTTTATATATACCTCCACTAATAATTTTTGAACCAATTAGATTTTCATGAAATTTGTAGTAATGTTCTATTAATAAAGGCCATCTTAAGACTGCATTAGCTAACCCTCTACAGATAGTTCTTGATCAGTAGAGGGTAGGGATGTGAATTGCATTGACTAATCACATGAAATCACAGAAAAGAATCTTTTTTGTGTTTATTAAGTTTACAACAATAAATTGGAGTATAATGGGTAATCCATAAATTTTGGGCATTTATGTCTTACAACCACCGGATTCAAACTGAACCCTGTTGCAAGTCAAAGACCAGTGGCATATCCAGAGGAGACAGTCTGCCCTGGAGACCATGAGTATGGAATATCATTACTATTCACCAGATATTTGCATAAATATTTTTATATCATTTTCAGTTCTTAAAAATTATTATTATTGATACAGCAATACCTTGCATAGTCCAGTTAATTGGTTCCTCTTTCTTACCAGACTAATTGAAACCGGACTATTCGAGGTACGTAACCTATGAGAAAAATTATAATTGGTTCCAAGAAGTTTTCGATTTTCTCATGTTTTTTTAAATCGTAAATTCGTACATTAATTATTATTTCATACGCATTAAACATTAAAATCTTTTATAAAGATTTATAATAGACAGAAGGGGACAGAAAGTGGATCCAAGCCCATAAAGACGAATAGCTAAAGAGGGCTTGCCCAGCAGGTGAACGCATTCGCTTTCTCCAAATCGGCCGCTCGGCGCCATTACAAACCCAGAGCGGTGCTCTGTGTAAAGGTGGATTCCACTTGAACTGGGCCGCCACGGGCTGATGAGTCGCAAATGCCGATATGCCCAATATTCATTCACATACAATGATTCAATTAAACAACTGACGACATTGCACTTGAGAGGCAGGCGCTATAACAAACGTTCTTCAGATAAATTTGGCAACATTGGAGCAGCTACCTGCTTGTCTCAGCTCATCATAGTGGCTATTCGAGTCTTAACCTCCTCGGATCCACTACAAAAAAAAACCTATTTATTTTTGGAAATTTTGAGTTTTATTGACACATACAATCATGTTTGTTTATAAAATATGTAATTTTCAAAATCTCATGGTTAGTTTTTTTTTAAATTTGATGTGTCTTATAGGACACATTGGGTCTTTAGGCATGCAAGTTTTTGAAAAAATGTACAATGTTTTCCAAAATGTTAATTAATTTTTCAGAAAAATAAATTTAATAAAATTTTAATGCAGTTAAACTCCTCAGATGCCATGTGTCTCATGGGACACATGGCATCCGAGGAGGATATACAGGTAGTAAGTAGCAAGCACACTTACATTTCATATTTATTCTAAAAAAATAATTAAAAATTTTTTATTAACAATTACAATCTGGACTATAGTGAAACCCGGACTATTTGAAACTGGACTATGCGAGGTATTGCTGTATTTGTAAATAATTTTTTTTTAAATTTGGTGTTAAATATGACATACATATACCATATGTAAATAGTTATTCGAATTCAAATCAAAACGCACAAATTTTGTTGAACATTTCATAAATGTTAAATGTAAAATAAAATGTGTTTTGAAAGTTAAAACAGATGTTTTTTTTTTTTTTTGGAAGGGGAAAGGGGGCAAAAAATGCCATCCCAGGTACTAAAGAATTTGAGTATGCCATTGTCAAAGACAACGTATAGTTGCAACAACTTAAATATGGCAGACATTCGTTTTGCTATAACAAGCTACTAAATTTTATATACTATATTACATTGATTCTAGAATTATATTCAAGTCAGTAGTAAGACCACCATTTTCCTAGTTGCACTGCAACTTATCATGAAATTATGAAATTTAACAGTTTTATATTATTGTTATTTAGGAATAACTTTTAAAAGAATTTATGAATAAAGGAGAAATTAACTATCATAATAAGATCACATGTCATAAGATGCTATTTTTTATTTTAATAAAAAAGTTTATTTCATTCATATTGGGTTTGAAGCAAATTCTGAAAGATAAGACAATGTAAGTTGGGAATGTATTTTGTCTAGATTTTATGATATTTTTACTATCTTAATTTTAATATAAATGGAAAATATAAAATTTTTTTTAATTAATGAAAAATTTTAAAATAGTTTTTATTTAATTCTAGTTATTTTACAAATATACATAGGACCATGATTTAAAGGAAGAAATGGTATTACAAGTTTTCCATATTTACAATTCCAAAATTTCATAACTTTATGGAGTGGTTTGAAAGAGTCTGTTAAATCTTTGATGATAAATTCCATTCTCATATTTTCCCATAAATGAGAAAGAGCCATATGAACAACTCCATCATTCTGAATAGGTGATAAAGAACATGTTGAATAAACAGCTGATCCATTGATTTTTAAAGACTTTAAGCCAGCACTATATAATTGCAATTTTTAAATGTTAGCAATGGCATATAAAATGTTATATTATGAATAATACACACCTTAATATATCCATTTGAAGTTGGGGTAGTCTTATTCTTTCAATAGTTCTATTTGAAGAAAAAATATTATTTTCAATCTCATTAACTGAAATTCTATCATTTGTGCATGGTACATCAAGTAATACCTGAAAAATTAGCAACTATTGCAATTATGGGTTATTCAGTAAGTCTATTAATGCAGTTTTGTATAGGAAATTGCAATAACAGAATTACTAAGCATCATATATTAAATTTAATTTACTCTGATTTATATTCAACATAGAAAATTTAAAAAAGATTGAAATAAAATATTGCATTAAATCAAAATAAGAATGCATTCTAAGATCTTTTATTAGAAAATTTCCTATATTATTTAAAAAATACCTCAATAATTTTATATTTTGGATAATTTTCTGATCAATTGCGCAATTATGGGTTATTCAGTAACGGCCGTATTCTCAATGACAAATTAATTCTCAGATCAAGATCACTCCTATTTTTCGTACTCTGAATAACAAATTCCGTGAATTAATCTCCATCTGCGAGAGGTTATTTAACCCCTCCCCGATAGAAGAGAGTTAAATAACCCCTGGTAGTTGAAGATTAATTCACGAAATTTGTTGTGGCAAATACGAAAAATAGAAGTGATCTTGATCTGAGAATTAATTCGTCATTGAGAATACGGCCATAAGTCTATTAATGCAGTTTTGTATAGGAAATTGCAATAACAGAATTACTAAATAAATATGTTTGAACAATTGATCAGCAACTATCCAAAATACTGTATAATATTATGAAGGGTTTTTTTAATTATTATAGGAAACTTACTAATGAAAGACTGAATACTGTTTTATTAATATATGCATTCTTGTTTGATTTGAATGTAATTGCTTTATTCATTTTTGAATGCCATTATATAAATATATAAATCTATTGCAATGCTTTATTCAATAAAAGTGATATAAATTATCAAAAAACTATAGGTGTTATACTATGAAATACAAGTGCTCCTCTACTTTAACTATGCTATGTTATTTAAACTAGGTTATGTTTTGATAATCCCATCTGTAAGTCAAAAAAATTATAAATTGAAAATGACTGACAATGGCGATATCTTTTAGTAATAATAACAGACATTGGAAGACTGAATCTTCCAAGAAAGTAAAATTGTTCAGAATTGAACCAGATTCTTCAAAGTGGTAAATGGCTGCTTTATTATGCAGCCAATAATTGATTGCATATTTTTAATAAAATAAAAATGTATTTCTAGCCAAGTCTAAAATATTGTAAAGATAATCATAAGTTCAAATTATCATAATTCAAATGATTGTAAGCAGGGGATACCTGTAATACAATGAAATTTTATAATGCACTGAGAGAAGGCATAGGAGAATTAAAGCAACAAATTTGTGCAATTTTGGATTTATGTGAGTATAACGGTTTGAAAAACTGCACTAAAGTGTATTAATAAAAAATATAGAATAAGAAAAAAATGCATTATATCGAAACAGGGTCATACTGTATTTATTTTTTAACTTTTTTCAAAACGAGACACCAAATGTGTCTTCTACGTTGATGGGACATAACCTAACTTTATCAACAGATTAAATAAAAAAGCGACTTGGGAAATTAACACAGGTATCACCTGTTTATAAAATATATGATATGAATCTCAGATGAGCCTTTCAAATAAGGTTTCAGTTTTTTTAAAACTTTTATTACTAATTTCTCATCTATAAGTTTATTGTTATTATTTGAACACAATTGAACATTATTCACAATAGACCCATCAAAAAATTTATTCTTCATAAATCTTATAATTTCTGGAACTATCTTCATTGGAATATTCTTATTCCTTTCAGTATAATTCTTCAAACTCTTCAATTTTGAAATATAGGTCCATAAAATTCTAGAATTATATTAAAATTTTCTAGTAATTTTATCAAAATATCTGTTTGTATCGGTCAAATATGAACTCTTATATTGCCTTAAAAATAATCTATGTAAATACAAATCAATAGAGTTTCCATACTTTTTCCACAAACTCAACTGTCAATTCATTTTTCTTCTTAATTTCAGTGAATTCTTTGACATACACTGATCAACATCCACAAAAATAGTTCTCAATGGAACAGCTTCATCAATTACAGAATGCATATAATCAGGGATGTCCAACTTTTTAGCACATTTGAAGAAAAAATTGTCTCAGGCTGCACATAAAATATATTAATTCTAACGATAGTTATTAATCAAAAAGTTAGTAATGTACAATATATGATATCCACCATGACAAATAAACAAAAATGTTGTAGCATAATAATCTTTGACTTCTTTTCATTCAGAAATTTTTCATAAATCATTGAGCAGATCAATAAGTTTTAATCACTGAAATAAGAAATATTTTAGAAAATGAAAATAGGACTAGATAGGTATTCAAATAATAAAAACTTCATTATTTTTTAATACAAAAATGAAACAAATTTCTTTTTCTTTATTAGTGGAATATTTGATGATGTTACGTTTTAATAGAAAGTATTACAAAGCTGCACAAATTTCAAAAAATAAAAAAATAAGTACATAAAACTGTCAATGTTTTAAAGTTTATGATTTTATGTTGGGCCATATTCATTATAGCATTGGGCCATGGGTTGGACAGCCCTGATATAAATCATTAAAAAATACTTCCAAATTCAAAATTCAATTTAAACTATAAATCTAAAAATTAGTATATTATTTTACAATGATAATGTTTAATTTATTTCTCTGAAATCAATATTTAGGATAAAAACTTTCTAGATCAAATTAAGATGGAATATCCCATAAGTTTGTTAGAAATAAAAAAAAAGTGGATTTTCATAATTATCCAATAAATATAGTTTATTAATATGATCAAGTACAATAAATTTATATTTCAATAAATTCAAATCTTTAATACTAACCTTATCAAACTCATTATATTTTATTTCTCTTGCATCTAAATTAGAAATTTCCAATCTTTTATCTAAAGCATTTATTGATGGAATATATTGATTTAAAACTGATAGAAGACGATTTATTCGAGATTTACTTATTTCATTGCATAATAATTTTCCTAAATCGGTCAAAAAAAATTATTATTTCTATTATATATTCATCAGCAGATTCATATGATTAAATAATGTATATGAAAAAGAAATTATAATAATTATTAAAAATTTATTAAATTTTTATTTCTGATATATTTGAAATACAAAATCAAGATATACCAAACTGAAGTGAAAATAATATAGCTAATGTCTTCCCTCCAGGTGCTGCACAAAAATCTCCTATATATTCACCAGGTTGAGGATTTAATGCTAAAACTGGCAAAATTGAAGCTCCATCCATTAAGTAATAGCCTAAAATAATGTTTATTATAATAAATTATTAAATTTTTACAACATAAATCAATGATTTACTTTTCATATAATATTAACTACTATTTAATATACTTCAATTAAGAAATGGCAAATAATCTCTATTTATATTATTCTAGAACAGTTCTGAGTTTTATAATTTTTAAGTTAGAACTTTATGTATAATCACTGAAGATGGCTTTTTAAATCTGAAAATGCTTCAGATTTGTAGTACTTTATAAGTAAACTAACTATTTGTCTAAAAGAAGATTGGTTTCTTAATTGAAGCATTAATTTACTTACTAAAAAGTCCTAAAGAATCTTTTTTTGGTGCAGGAAAATTGTTTAAGCTTCCTCTAGGATAGGTAAAAATATTCCAAGTTATGGGGAAAGTAATGTTATTCTCTATTTCAGAATTTACAGTTATATTTGTATCTGATTTCAGAAAAGAAAAATATTCATTTTCGTCTATAATTTCCTCTTCATATTTTAACTTTGTTGCTGGTACATACTCTCCTTCCACTATATGACTTATTTCTGATGAATAAACACTTCTATCGTTTTTTTCCAATTTATTTTCTGAATCCATATGCTCTAAATTATTAATCACAAAGTCATTGTCTTCTCCTTTAGATTCTTCCTTATAGTTATCTGATTTAATAACAATTTGATTATAAATAGTATTTAAGTTTGCAGTGCCACATTCTTCAAGTATTTTCACTGCATTATCAATATCACTAAATGTATTAACAATGGCACAATATTTTGAAGGACATTGTAAAGCTAATCGAATTGAAGGCCATTTTGTTTTATATATTGCACTATAAAACTCATCAAAATGTTTTAAAGCATGATCAACTGAAGTAGATTTCATTTTGTCTTTAGTCTGAAAATATCAAAAACTAATAAAAATTTGGAATGTTTTATTTGAATTAAATGCTTAATTAGCTGAAAGAAAATTTGAAATAAAATAATAGCTTAAATAATTACAATTTATTTATTTTAACAAAAAAATTATTTTAATTGGAAAAATAATATAGCTATAATGAAAAAATATAACAGATGTAAAAATGATAAAGATAACAAATCATTATCATTTTATCCAAACATTTATTGTTTGGATAAAATGATATCTAGATTAATGAAGTTTTACTTTATTCATTTTGGTATTCACAAAACATTTGAAATATAAGATTCATTCCTCTTGGAATTATAAATATTTTTGGAATATTTTATAAAATTTTTATAATTAACATGCTTTGAAAATTTTTCATACAATTTTAATTAGTAAATTGAATCACTCAAATTCCAAAGAAAAAAATAATAATTACAGGTAAGCCTCGATCAGTGCGAATGAGTCCCACGAATTTCTCACACTATTCGAAGTATTAACTATATGTAAAATATGGTAATTGGTTCTTGCTTTGTGAGATTCCGGCCATTAGCTAACCTCACGATGAATAACCACAATACTAACTTAACACTAACTGTTTAAGAAATATTTATTTTCATATTTTACATCGTTGTTCATCATCTAAATTAATAACTTACCAGGAATTGCATTTCATACCATCATCAAAAGTGTTCTTCCTTTTATCTATTTCGATACTTTATAAGAGAAAATTCTGTACCATACTATATGTATACGATAACAAAGCTGAATAATAGTAATGTTAAATAGCCAATAGCAAAAAGCCCATCTTTCTCGTATTTCACCCCTTCAAAGCAAGTGACTGTTCTTGGACTGCTCCTCGTCCGGTTTTACTAACTGAAAGTTTCACCCCTTCAAAGCAAAGTGACTGTTCTTGGACTGCTCCTCGTCCGGTTTTACTAACCAAAAACTTGTGACCGTTCTTGGACTGCTCCTCGTTCGGTTTTACTAACCGAAAATTGACTGTTCTTGGACTGCTCCTCGTCCGGTTTTACTAATCGAAAATTTAAGGTAATTTGCTAATTGACATCATAAAAGGAGCTTTGTTAGTAAGACTCGACTGTTCTTGGACTGCTCCTCGTCCGGTTTTACTAACCGAAAATTAACCATTCTTGGACTGCTCCTCGTCCAGTTTTACTAACCGAAAATTAACGGATTCTTGGACTGCTCCTCGTCTGGTTTTACTAACCGAAAATTAACGGTAGATCTTGGTCTTGGACTGCTCCTCGTCCGGTTTTACTAACCGAAAATTAACGGTAATTATAATTGACATCATAAAAGGAGCTTTGTTAGTAAGACTGATCTGTGTTATGCTCCTCATTCGGTTTTACTAACCGAAAATTAACGGTAATTTGTTAACGCCATCATAAAAGGAGCTTTGTTAGTAAGACTGATCTGTGTTTACAACTGTTCCTCGTCCGGTTTTACTAACCGAAAATTAACGGTAATTTGTTAATTGAATCATAAAAGGAGCTTTGTTAGTAAGACTGATCTGTGTTTACAACTCTTCGTCCGGTTTTACTAACCGAAAATTAACGGTAATTTGTTAATTGACACTTGTTTGGTTTTACTAACCGAAAATTAACAGTAATTTGTTAATTGACATCAATCTGGTTTTACTAACCGAAAATTAACGGTAATTTGTTAATTGACATCATGGTTTTACTAACCGAAAATTAACGGTAGTTTGTTAATTGACATCATAAATCTTACTAACCGAAAATTAACGGTAATTTGTTAATTGACATCATAAAAGGAGCGGAACTTTGTTAGTACCATTCTTGGACTGCTCCTCGTCCAGTTTTACTAACCGAAAATTAACGGATTCTTGGACTGCTCCTCGTCTGGTTTTACTAACCGAAAATTAACGGAATTTGTTAACTGACATCATAAAATGGGATGGACCTTTGTTAGTAAGACTGATCTATGCTTACAACTTGCATTAACGACAGATATTTGTTAGTAAGACTGGTCTATGCTTACAACTCACATTAATCGAATATTTGCTCGCACTAAGTGAAAAACGGTATCATTTTTATAAGTCGCACTAATCGAATATCGTAACTGAAAAACGGTATCAATTTTATAAGTTGAGATCGGAAGAGCGTCGTGTAGGCGAATTCGCACTAATCGAGGCCTACCTGTATTTTAGTTTCATAAAATAAAAAACAAACTTTAATTTGTTGCTAGATAAATTTAACTGATCTGAAAGAGAAGCAATAATTTGGAATATAGTCAGTTTTTATTTAACATCAGAGTTAGATTCTTATGGCTGAAATTGAAACAAAATAAACCCCTATGGTCTTAGATTCAGTTATTAAAAATGCGGTTTACATCATGATCAGGGCTTAAGCTATGAGTTTTACAAAATCAAATTATAGAATACGTCCGGGTTTGGCCTAGACTGTCCTGGATTTCAATAGTCGTCTGGCATGGAATTCTTCCCTCACATGCAAAAAAATATAAAAATTCTAATATAAAAATTTTTTTTTAAATCTGGAAAAATTTGAATTTTCCTAATTTGCTAGGTCTTTCCTGATGAACTCAAAATTTTACAGGTCATAGTCAGTTTGGAAAACACTGACCTATAGCATTCACAAACTGAGAAGTCAAGAGTTTTTGTAGGTGATTTTTTATAAGTCAGACTTTTTTCACGTGACACCGATTGCCGACTGCTGATATAGTATGTTGTGGCCCACTTAATGTAGCAAACAAATGTATGCAGCTCAGCGAAAAAAAAGGTTGAGAACCACTGATCTAGATACTTGAAATTGAAATAAAATTAACAAATCTTTATAAATTATATATATATGAGAAATATAGGTATCATATTCTATTTATTTTCTTAACTATTATGGATTAATTTAAATTATAACCCAAATCACAAGGGTAGTAGCCACTTGTAGAGCCCATCATAGGCTAGCAAACAGATCAACTGGACATTTTAAAGATATGACAATTTCTATAAGCAGTCTCTGCTAACTGTGCTACCATCATTTATACTTATTCTTTCTCATTATTGTTCTTTTCAACAATTTGTGAGGGCCTTGTAGGGCAAAGATATCTTTGTAATGTTTTCAATTTGTAATTGAATTACTATTTAATTAGTTTGTGGTAGATAAATTTTAATAGTAGGTTTAATGACAGGGTTCAACTGGCCAGACTCAAATATCTCCTGAAAAACTGGAAATGTAGAACCCTGATTCTCCAAGACAATAAGCAACTGTTTTACCACTTGGCATCTGGCTGACTCTATTATAAGCATTATATATCATTACATTTTACATATGCATATACAGGTAATTCTTAACTTTACAAGTTAATTCATTTCTGGGATTTGCTTATAAAATAAGAACTCATAAGTTAAGAATCAATTTCCTATAGACATAATGTTAAAGTCAGGTTCCATTTTCAGCAATGCAATTTGACTACAATAAAATTAAAGGCCAAAAAATCAATAATTTACGATTATGTAATGATTTATTTATTTAAAGAAATGAAAACAGCCTTTTAAAATCAAGCAAATTATAATAATAAAGTTTATATCATATAAATATTACATTTATATAACATTTTATTAAAAAGAATTTAAAGAATTTTTAGTCTTCATTATTATTGACATAAATAGATAAATTTTAATACAGATGAATTACTGTCTTAGGCACAATTTGGAAATATACTGATACCTCATAATTCGATACTAATCCATCACCAAACTAGTGTCAAATTGTGGGACAATATTTCCCATATAAGACTATGGAAAATAGATTAATTTGTTGACAGACTCTTCCATCCCACTTCACTTAATGGAAAGGTGAGAGAGATATACTATATTATTTACTTTACTAAATATATTTTATTATTGTATAACACACTAAATTACAAAATACACTACTTTATACACAATACATGCAATTTATTAGCCCTTGTATATTAAATGAAGTCATCTTTATCTTATTCTATCTTTGAATCTATGAAATCAGCCTCAACTTGCTTTAAATTCCTGTTGATCTAAGGTACATCCTGGAATTTTCTTCTGCAATTCTTCAAAAATTAAATAGCCTTTTCACAGATCCTTGCCTGAATTACTGGATCTCTCTTCATCTGTCTTTTTCTAATCCAGGTGAGAAGCTTTTCCATCTCTTCACTGATTAAAGACTATTCTTGTCAGAAATCTTTGCTCCAGCAGATACCCTAGCACCCATAATCTTCTCTCTCTGTTGAAAAGCATTGCCAAATTATCCTAGGAATGCCATACTCTTGAGCTATATCAGTAATTTTTCTACCTTTCTGCACTTTATCTATAATTTCTTTCCTCTTCTCTATGCTCAATCAAGTGTTAATAATTAGATCTAAGGCACCCAATTAATTTTCACAGGATCCATATTAGAAATAAATGTTACCCATCATGATCTAGAAGAGGCATTCTCAACCTGCGGCCTGCCAAGCTATTAAATGCGGCCGGAATGCACAGTCATGAATTTAATGAAAGCGAGGAATTGTTGTTCTTTCCTGAATTATTCCTCTGTTCACTTATCTTTGAACCCATCCTTACATTTCATTCAAAAAAATAATAACTATAGACTATAGATGCACAAATTTTTTACTTTCTGAAAAATGCAGAATTGAAACTTAAAACAAATAATATAGGCAAACACCAAAGCAGCTTAACAAAAACTGACAAATAACAAATAACATTACACAATTCCATGCATGTGCATGTGCCAGCCCATGAAATTCAAATGTTGAATTGCAAGACTGTCAAATTGCGAAGTATCACTATAGAAGATATTTACATATATCCATAAAATCGGAGCATGCACGGCAAATAACAAATGACATTACACAATTCCATGCATGTGCATGTGCCAGCCCATGAAATTCAACTGTTGAATTGCAAGACTGTCGAATTGCGAAGTATCACTATAGAAGATATTTACATATATCCATAAAATCGGAGCATGCACTACTACTGTTTCTCAGCCATAATTTTGATTTTTCCAATTTTGTAGCAGACAACAAAAGACTTATTCGATAGATGGCCTGATGTGTCTGCCTTATATGATGGATTTCTGATAGATTAAGTTAGATCTTATTTCTCAGACGATAATTAAGCAAGCTTTTCTACAAAAGAAATTGTAGTATATTGTATAGTTACATATGTGCTTTGAAATGACTTTTTATGAATGTTTAGCATCAATTTATTTTAACTAATGTTCATATTTTTGATTTTTTTTTAATATTTCATATTTGAAAAAACTTATAAACCTGGAACTCATTAAGTGGGAACTTATAAACTGAGAACTTGTTGTATATGTTAATGAAAAAATAGCATTTCTTTCTATTATAATTTTTGCAAATACAGTTTAAAACAAATTTCATAGATCTCTGCTAATATAGTCATGTAGTACATAATCCTCACAAAAGAGAGCAAAATCATGAGCTATTTTCATTCACAGACTGTCCTAGCAGCTTACTGTAGAGGAAGGAGATAGACTAGCCAGGCTTGGATTCTCAAATTTTTCAAGGTGGGATTCAATCCCAGGTTCTCAGGTTGAAATTATAAAACATTTCCATGCAACAGATCCAACCAATTGACCTATTGCAGTATAATTTAATAGTGTTCTTAACTAACATTAATGTACTTAAATTACGCTGTCTAAAATGTGGTTATCTGGTTTTCTACAATTACACTATACGTTTTAAACATGTTTTCTGTCTTTTATGCAAGAAGCATAAGAAAATAGGACTTTATTCCATTCCATTGAACAAAAACTTCAATTTTTAAATTAATTTAGTCTTTGCTCATGGTGTAATAGTGAAACGATGTTAAACGAGAACTTTATTATACAGTCGCTTATAAATATTAAATTAAAATCAACTCCATCAAGATAAAGATGATTAATAAAATCCAAGATTGTCATCCTTTTCATTGGTCAAATGTTTCATATAGAAAACATAAAATTCAAGTAAGTTTATCATATGGCTTTTCGTATGTAAATACCTTGATTTTCTTGGCATATTGTCTAATAAAAATATATTTAGATCGAAAACTGGAATTAAAAAATGTAAATATCATGGTAAATATTGATAGTTTACAATACACTTCACTCCGCGCGAGTTTTAATTCCTTGAAAGTTGCCAGATATTAGTAATCTGTGGATAGGAATAGAGCAATAGATGATCAAGAAATTATTTACTATATTTAGTTATATATTAATTTCTTGAATATATAAATAATTTTAGAAAAATATTAAAATTAACTTATATTCTATATTTTTAATATAAAATATTTTTCGTTTGTTGTGCCAATGATTATTTAGCCGTTCGCTATTTGGACTGTACGTGTTGATTTACTTTTTTTGCTTTGGATTGTTAGTGAAAATATAAACCGTAATAAAATAATGTCCAAATCTTGCAGAAGAGTTAATGGAACTTGGTGTTCAGTCATAAACCGCACAAATTCTAGAAAAGAAAAAAAAATCCAGAACTCTTATTTCCGATTTCTGAACTATCTGATTGGTTTTTCATCGAGAATGATAATCAGTGTAAGGAAATGTTTGCTCGTATAATAAGAGATTTCTTTCGGTTCAGAATATTTTCTAACTTAAAACATTTCAATAAAAAAGTTTGTTCTAAAGAAGCAGAAAATTGAAAGACCATACAGAAAATGAAAAAATAATGCATACGTAATTTTCACGGTAATGTAATACTTAATTGTAAAACGTAAGATATATTATTACAAATACAGATATTATTGCTTTTATAAATCTTTGATGATTATTTGCAATTTTTCTTTGTTTGTAAATAGTGTGTAAAGATTTCCATATTTGCATATTCCTGATTTAAGTATTAAAATTCTTTAATAATAAAATATTAGAATTTGC
>AYEL01077408.1:0-85979 GCA_000484575.1 Olivierus martensii
AAAAACTTTATTTAAATATTTTCATATTTTAATTTCAAGTTAAAATTCTATACATTTATACAATATTAAAATTTTGTTGGAATAAAATATAAATAGTACATATGTTTATTTATTTAAAAATATGGTCAATATGTATTTTTATTCCCTTGATTCTCTCTTTTTTTAAAGGGCCCAATATTTTATTCTGCGCCCTGGGCCTCAATCGGTCTTAATCCGCCACTGATAGTGTGTAAACATTTCCATATTGAAAATAACGTTTGCATATTCCTGATTTAAGTATTAAAATTCTTTAATATTAAAATTTGCAAATTTCAGTTGAAAATATAATTTGTGATTAATGAATTGATTTCACACAAAAAGAGCATTATTTCAGTGCACCAGTATTCAGTTTACCATTTTTTTTTGTTTACTTAGGAAATAAAAGAATCTGCCA
Organism: Olivierus martensii; assembly: GCA_000484575.1. NCBI lineage: Eukaryota > Metazoa > Arthropoda > Arachnida > Scorpiones > Buthidae > Olivierus > Olivierus martensii. Next base: position 434 of record AYEL01077408.1, read on the forward strand.
TCTGAACAATTTTAAAAGAAATCATTTCTCTGTTCTTTGCTCTAGATTATTTAGAAGTCAAAGTTTTAATTTGTTCATATTCTTGTGCTGAGAATAATAAATTAAAAATAGCAGTTGTTAATTTTGTTCTTTATGTTTTGAGTTCACTGACATAATTTAGTATAACAATAAAAAATTTTAAGAAAAGTTGTAGAAAATTCCAAGGAATTAATTACAGTACATTCAATACACTCGATTGACAAAAATTCAATATCGTACTTAACTGGAGTCGATTTATTTATTGTTATCAATCTTATTTAACGTTTATAAGGATATTTGTATTAGCTAGGACTATACTGTCTCAAAAATTTAATGAATACAGTATATTGTTCATTTCTAGCCTAAAAACGAGAAGGCTGAGCTAACGATCAAATATTGTCGTGTACATCAGCAGTTGGCAACCACTTGGGGCGCTATATACGTCTGGTTACGCTGAAAACGTCGAGTTTCCCTTCCTCTTATTCTAGGTTTCCTTGATAATTTATGCATTATTTTATAGTTAAGAAGGATATATATAGTAATTAACATAACACAAAATCAATAAATTTTACAAACATATTCCATTTTAATGTATAGTATGCTTTTTAAATCAGCAATGTTTGTGAGGTCACGCTGTTTCTCTCAGTTGAAAATAAGACTGAATAGTCCTTCTCAAACCTGCTATTTACCACTGGATAGTTTTATCAAATGATTTTAGTGAGATGTGTGAGTAGTTGATAGTCAATCAGTCCAATTACAGACAACTCCTTATCCATTCGCTTCGGTTAAATATACAGTAGTTCATACCTGTAATCGAAATACCATAATACGTTCATCCTTAAATTTTCCTACGCGATTTCTCCGTAGTCAAGATATTTGTTAATCTATAATCACATGTCAAAATTAGGCGGTTCTATCGATGAAATCATTCGCGATGGATACTATACGTCAACGACCATTTCTCAGAATAACAAATGAGTACGTGCAGGGATCAGAAAATGCTCCGAGAAGTTTTAGCTGGAGAAGTTAAAGAATGATATCATATCGCGAGACAACGTGATCTGTTGAACGGATGAAAAATACAAAAATAAGTTGGGTGCACGATATACTTAGACACGGTATGATTATTTAGTGATGCTAAATTGGTCAGTTCCGCGCATGACGTCACCTGAGTTGCAAATCTGAAATGGACATTGTATTTGCTTATGAATAAGTCGTATCCGTTAGACGATTTTTTCGTGTTTTAACTGTTTTATTGTATGATTATTATTAAAATGATGAATTGTGCAGTGAGCGGTTGTAATAACCATTATAGAAATACAGAAAAAAAAGAAAAATCAGTTCCCTAATTTTAAAAGTTGAATTATAATTTATTACACTTTCAGAATTTATAACACTAATCATATTTGTTAATTACAGTACATATATTTACAAATTTTCAATGTTTTAATTAATATACAAAAAATTACAAATTTTGGTAATGTACTGTAATTTTTTCTAATATGTGTGTTTTATTATTAAAAGTAAAACTTCTAACTGATGAATTTTAGCCTTATGTTTCCACACATCCACCAGAATCAACATTTAGAAAACTTGCACCATCAAAAAACAGATACACACTTCTACGAGATGAATTATGATGTTATTGCAATTACTGAGTGCATTTAAAAGGTGTTTAAAATTTTGATAAGTTATTAAAATATTTAATACATTCTTAAAATAAATCATTAATAAATGGAAGCTATTAAATAAAAATAAATTTTTAAGTTTTGTTAAATTTATATAAAGTATATTTTAGATTATTTCTTGCATTCAATTTGAAAAAAATATGATTTTTTTATTATCTATATTCTGTTATCTGTATATTGAATAGGTTATCTTTCAATAAAATTTATTTAAGTACAATTCTATAATAAAATCAAAATTCATTAAATATAATGTTAATAAATAATAAAATAAAAATTACTATTATTTAGTTAGATATAATTTTTAAATGATTATTTATAATCTATTCTTAATGATCAATTGGATAATTGTTCTTTAAAGAGAAGAATTTATCATATTATGTTTTTTGATTGTTGCATAATTGACTTTTTTTCATTAATTTGTTTCATTAGTATTAATATTGCTTCCCATTAAGTTATATTTATTCCAGAGGTTGTTTGTTTCTGTAGTTCATGTATTTAATTTTCCTTAATGAGATAGATGAATGACAAATTGAACTAATATTTTATTCCAGGGGTGAAATAAATTTTACTCTTTTTCAAAAGTGCCACAGCTCAAAAAATGAACAACTTTCAATAGTAAACTAGGAAAAAGATATTCTAATATATATTAATATAATACTACAATTAAGAGAATAACATTATAAAAAATTTTGATAAGTTATTAAACTATTTGAATATGTGCTCTTCTAGTTATGAACATTCATATTTGTGAACGTGAAATTTTATTTTCAAATTTCAAAAACTCTTCAATAATTTTAAACAATATGATAGTAGAATGCTCTAGCAACCACTATTATGTAAAATTACATGGTTAGTTAATATATTATGACAGTGTTTCAAGATGACTGCAATTACACAAAACGGCCCTTGTTTTATGATCTGTTTTTGTTCAAACCTGTGAAATAAGAACTTCTAATTGGTCCAATAATGAAATACATTACAAAACACAGTATGTAAAATTATTTCATTACTTTCTGGGACCAAATAATAGCAGTATCTGAGTTACAAACAAAACTTATGAATTATGTTCATAGCTGAAGGTATACCTGTATTACTATTTTATTGGAACAATATTTTATCAGAAATTTGAAATAATAGTCATTTGAAGCAAGAATACATTATATTATTATTAATATGCTTGTAATATATTGATTAAAATTTTATGGTTGTTTTATCTTAGATGCACCATCTGAAAGATTTTTAAATGCCTCAGATTCATTTCTTTTATTATATGTTAAATAATCTACGATAAAAATTAGAATCAAATTAAAATTACAAATATATCAATAATTCTGTGCTGCAAATAAACTAATTTTTTGTTCACTTTTTAATAAATTGTAGAATATTTGGATATATGTATGCATGCGATTTATTAATTTTTTTAATATTTAATGCATAGTGTCCATAATTCCAAATTTTTTGTGTATTTTGGGGATTATGCAAGAAATTAATTATCCAGGATAATTCATTTCCTGATTACCCCAGCTAAGTAGTATACCGTATAATAATCCTAAAAATAATTGAACAAAAAATGATAATTTCTGAAGTGTTTAAAAGATATGATTGAATAACTGAAACAAAATGATTAGAATAGGATAATATTTTATAATTCTTTCTATACATACCATTTTAACATGTGCCTTAAAATTAATTATTTTATACTATATATAGACTAATTCCAATGTTTTATTTTCTCAATAACACTTTAAAACTTTTTAATAAATTTGTTGAAATATTTAAAGACATTAATTTCTTTTCAGGAAGGAGAGATCATAAAAACTGTGGTTATTGTGTTGTGTAAACATCATGGAGCACAAATGTTTATACAAGTCTGTTCTATTCCACAGATTCATTAACTGTTGTGGAAGGTATTACAGGCCTATCCCACTTACCTCTTCTTTTTGGACTTTGAATTTTTACGAGGATTGGGTCATAGTGTACAGAAATTGAAAATGTCAATTTTATTCTCTAAGTTATATTTTAATACATTTTTGACAGTAACATAATTGGCATTTCAGGAAAATTTTGTCAAATTTCATTACCAACTGGAAAATATTTTCTATTTGTTTGTCTCAAATCTAAATTAAAAATTAGAGCATAAGCATTTAAATAGTCTGTGATGTAATCTAAATAAATCCTGTAAATATTTACTTGTGTTTTATGATAAGTTGAATCTGTATATATTTTTTTTTTCATACAGTGTTCATAAAATAACTTTATTATAAACAGGAAGCCATTTTCAGTATTCAGTCAATAAAAAACAAAATTAAGGATCAATAGTGTTAATGTTGCACTTATTAAATTGCAACTTCAACTTTTCAAAAATACAGGAATTCTCTAACTTTTGTAAGATGCATTTTTAGCTGTTACATAGTTTAATTTACTTTTGTAAATTATTATATGAATATTATGATGATCCAAAAGTATTATATGATGTATACAGTATCATAATGTGAATTTGTCTCAAGCAAATTAGATCTACTGCTTCTTATGAAAATTTTAAATTACATTTTTTCAAATTAATAAATAAAAATGCTCACAAATAACTTTATGTACAGTCGATTCCACTTAATTGGGACACTTTGGGACTAATCCATTTTGGCCCAATTAAGCAGCTGTCCCAATTAAACGAACTAATAATAAATTCTAAAACAAAATATGTGATTTATAGGTAAAAAAATGATAATTAGGTACCTAATTATTATCTTTTTTTAGCAATCTCCTCTGACTTCGTCTTTAACACTGGGCCATTGATATTCATGCCTCGCCCACTAACTATAGTAAATCATTGATGTAATGCTTTTTCGACTTCTAGATCCTTTCCATCATGCTTTCTTTTGGGTGTTCCTGGAATTTCTTTCTGTAATGCCCACTCCTTACACAGTTGATTGTTGTAGGAGATGTGCTATAGTAGATTTTGGTACTCTAGTTATATCAGCAAGTCTACTATGGCTTGTATTAAATAGCTAGCTTTTAATTTTATCCAACAAAGCAATCTTACTTGAAAGTGTAAAATCATTTCTTGGTATCATGGCAAAAAATTTAAATAAAATTGACACTGTAAATAAATATCACTAGATACAGTATATAGTAACGGTAGACTCTTAAGCAGACACATACTTGCTAGACTCACGACAATAGATAACTGATTCACATCATGATAGAGTTGCCAAATAATAGTGTATATAGTGTTGACAATACTTTCGAAAAATCCCTAAAATATGTCAAATTGCTAAATTCCTTTATTGCTACTTTCCCAATTAAGCATTTAAAATATGTATTAGTTTGGTTTCCATTCTAAGAGATTTTGCCCAAAAAAGTGGCTGCCCAAATTATCCAATGGCCCAATTAAGTGGAATTGACTGTATACAATATTCTATATTCTGCATAAACAAAAATGCAAAGCATTCTTTCTTTACACAGTATATATATATATATATATATATACACATACTGAAATAAACATAAATTTTTATTGATGGCTATACCAAAATGATGGCACTTCTCACTAATCAGTACTAAGTTAGGCATTTTCCTAGATTGCTTACCATATGATCATGATATTGGTTCTGTGTCCTACTACAAGATGAGAGATACATCATCATAATTGGAAAAACATCCAGATCCATTTTTTTATCATTTCAGTATGCATTTCTCAAAGTTGTGTCATAAAAAAATTAAGCTGATATTTCATTTTAAGTTCTGGGAATTATTTTTCCTTTGATAGCATAGCAATTTGCATTTTAGAATTCAAAATGTTGATAATTCTTCTGCTTCACATATGTTCATAAATTATACACACCAGCATTAAATACCAGAAATAATTTATTAAAAATAAATCTTTTCAACATATATGTTAGGCCTTTTCAGTATGAACATTATATAATTATAAAAGAATCTATCTTAGAACAACAAATTAAACTATTTACATTCTATGGAACTTAAATATTTTAATTTAATTTGTTAATATCATATAATTATAAAAGAAGCTAACTAAGTGAAGATGACTTAATGTGTAAGTTGTAAACATTTTATTTTTGATAAACTATTTCTATTATATAGTGTTGCTATGTATAATTTATGATTATATAGTTCTGTGGATAATTTATGATTACATATATACTTGTGATTCTGCAATACATAAATACAAATGAAATCACTTGTTTTGATATTCACCATCTTTATGAAATTGATAAAATTATTTTCCTGTCATTTTCTTATGACTTTTAGTGTAACCAAATACAATACAATACATAATAATGAAAATTTTGCAGAACATTAAATACGTTAAAATAAATACAGTATTATATATTATTTTTTAATCACTAATTGTTTTCTTATTTAATTTATCCAATTAGTTTCAGTAAATCTCCATATCATATATGAGATATACTATATCTGTCAGTGGTCACTTTTTGATTTCATCACAGGCTGGCCAACATCCGCAATAGTATTAATTGGAAAATTGAAGGATGGGCTTCAGCAGACTAGGCCTGGACCCTTAAAAACAGTAGACCATGAGGTTTTGAATTCAATCCTGCACAGTCATAAGAATATGCTTTACTCCAACTATCTGGCCATCATTTAATTTATCAAATCTGTAATGCTAAGTTATTTTACTCAATTTTTATATCATCAATATGACAGCTACTAGAAGAAACATACACATTGTTAAACTTTTTATTCTTTACAGAATAATTTATGGAGATATTCTTTTTGTATAATATCAGCACAGTGATTGTTCAATTATCACAATCAGTATAAAGTAAGAGTACTGTATTTGCTGCAAGTATCACTCATATTTTCTATTTGCTGAAAATAGCAGTACCAGTTTGCTATCTTCCATATTTTAATGGATTTTTTAGTGAAATTCTTATTTTGATTTGCATCATTTTAATATGCATTACAGTTTTTTAAGAATATACCTTCAGTGGAAAGTGGGGACTGAGTATACATGACAAAATTTACACATCATATTACAAAAATAATGTTATCAATATTATTGTTAACTCTCATTATAGCACTAATGTAACTATTATTGTCATAAAAACTAAAAAATTCTAAATTAGTACAAAGTGCAGTATTGTAATTTTACACAATATTATGGCAAGTCTATAATATTGGATTAATTCAAATCTGGATTTGTGATTTGAACTAATCCAGTATTAAAGACAGTATAATTTAAAGAAATTTTTACTAAATTCAAAAGAACTTCTATGTATATAAGCACTTCCAGATCATAACAGATTCGTCTTCAGTTATCACAACAAGAAATTCTTATTTATTGCTGCTATGATAAACTTATGATGGATCTGCTATGATCTGAAAACATTCTTTTAAACAGAAGTTCTGAATTTAGTAAAAATTAATCCAAATTAAAATGTCTTTAATATTGGAATATTAAAATATTTTGCATGTGAAAATTTTTATCTAAATCTGAGTTGTAAGTGTGAAGTTTCTATATAAGCTTGAAATGAATTTACATTTTTCACTTTATTTTTGTACACAAAGCCATAGAATGCCAGCAACATGAGTTGGCATTCTGTAGCTCGTGTTGCTATGATGCCAAAAATACTACTAACAACAATAATAACAACAAAGAATTATCTTTAGTAAAATTCGAGTAATTAATTTGTTAATATTATCTGGCAGCAAAACAATGCAAAATCATTGTTGCCATGGAAAAAACTAAACATACACAAAAAAATTGAAAATTCAAAGTTAAATGCAATTTGGAAGATATTGGAATTAAAAAAAATTATTAATGTTAATGATTTTTAAAATCAATTGAAGCATAATATATACTTAAAAGGTTTAATTACTAAAATTAAGTACAGTATATAATATACATAATGCTTATTTTGTTTACAAATTTGTAAACTGTTGCCCTTAAATATTAAATAGACGTATATTACAAGTATATAAAATTGTCAGTGCAGATATTTGGTCGTCAGACTTTTCATTAAATTCCATATATATAAAAGCATTTTTGACAAAATACAACAGAGAATAATCCATCCATCACGTGTTGCAGTTACTTCCAATAAGCTATAATTAAAATTTAACATGAAAATAATGCACAATATGGGGGAATTGATTTTCGAATCGAATTTACCTTTCCTCCCATTTCTATCGGCAGGTCTTTTTCTTCTACAAATTCCAGAATGCTGGTCTTGTCCACAAATTTAATCATATCTACTACATATTTTGGCAGCCAAGACTTTACCAGTGTCCATATTGCTAAATTATGTTTTAAATGTAAATATATTCTGTAAATATTTTAATTAAATGAAATAAACAAGCCTTACCAGACAATATCCATGGCATGTTGTAGACCAAGAAGAATCCTATAAATATTGAATTAAAAAAATTCCAAATTAAAATTTATTATATAGTATACACTTACTACCTAATCACTACACCTACTACCGAATCATCTACATCTACTAATCACTTACCTAGAGTTTTAGGATAATGATAAGTGAAGAGCTGCTTGCTAAATTTGATTATGTCCAGATTCTGAAATTTTTTTTAAATGAGTTACCTCGATATGTACTTTTATAAACTGAAATAATCATTTTCATTACTTACCACATTTTTCACTCCAGCACCAGTACAATCAACAAGAACGGATATTCCAGTTCCCCAGTTTTCACTCACCACTTTCTCCACCCAATACACCATGAATTTTTCAATATCCGCTTCTTCGTTAGGTTCAGTTTTCCTCATATTTTTAACTTTGATGTGCACTAGATGAAAATGACAGATATGAGTGTACCAGAAACCAAGAGATTATTTAAAATAATGTTTCTCGTCCTCAGAAACGTTCATAGAGATCTGATTTTATGCCTACCTCTTTAAATCGTGCAATTCGGAATAAGATAAAAAGAAAAAGTAGAAAATTAACCGATCAAGAAAGGATTAAAAGCAAAAATCATAGAAGAGGGAAAAGTACAACTTACATAATATTCTTCCCCATTTGTCACGGCTGCACGAATGTACGCAATCTTGTTGGAAAAGATACTGAGGAAGCGATTGTTCCGTTATTTCTGTACGGAAAACGATAATAAATTTGGTTCAACTTCGGTTTCTAACATAACGGAATATTTAGTTATTACCTTTAACTCCGAATTCTTTTCTCCACTTTATTTCTTCCGTAGCCATCTTGACTCCCTTCTCCACAGATCTCCTCTGATGTAAAATGAACCTGTGACAGTAGCAGTCATCCGTTTTCAAGCGAAGGATGTCCTCCGGATAGTAGCATTCTGTAAAATTGATTCCAAGTTAAGTGTCCTCCTATCGGAATTCCAACAGGTGACAGAAATACCGACTTTTTAAGAACGCCAACTAACAATTGGCATATTTGAGTTTTTCTGGCAATAAAAACAAAATTAAACTTACCGGAATTTTCGTCAATCTGGGAAAATAACAACTTTCTAAATTCCTCGACCTGTTGAAGATTTAGCGACATGATATTCCGTTCGAAGCGGGAAAGTGTTTGAAAAACGTACTTGGACTTCTCGACCGACTTTCGCTAATACTTTCCTATCTAATCAAGTGACTCCTTATCCTGGAAAATCACGTGACAGATTTCGATAAGCGGAGGTACGTGACCGACTTATACGTTTCGATCGATTCTTTATCGTGTGTTAAAATAACGTTAGTTTTAATTCTTAAAATGTTGGAAAATAATTTGAGGCTGTCGGGGCCCCAATCCAGCGGTCAGTACCCGTTAAAAAATGTAACCGGGAAGAAAGTTATCTACATTTTTCTATCCCGACCCGATTCTCGCCTAGTTTTATTTTTACACAGGCAAGTGCGACAACCTGTTGTTTAAATATAGTTTAGCGGATAAGGAGGAAATTACTATTTTAAGCGGTTGGAAGATCTTTTTTACAATAATTTCCGTTCCTTCCGAACCGTAGGTTTTAACAAAAATCTCTTCCGTTTTATATAGAGGTTCTCTCCAAAAGAAAAAAAAAATATAAAAGTTGTGCCTCGATATTTATGGGAAAATGTGAACGACTGAAGATGTGCTGCAGTCATCAAAAGGTCGAATAATGAAATAATTGCAACTGTAGAGTGTTTTTCCGTGTGCGGGTCCGGTATTTTCCTCGTTTTAGCGCGGTTGTTTTTCCTGGTGGCGGATTTAGCAGCGCATTCGACTACGATATAGGAAAATCTATCAGTAATTAGAAGATTTGCCACTCTGCTATATTTATTATACAGCATAATTTTATTCCCACGCTTAATTGTAAATCTATTCGATTCGCTCTGTTAAACTTCTATTTAAATAAATTCCGTTTTAAACATTTGATGATGATCTTTATCGCGTCCCATAATTTTAATACTATGTTACGACGTTTTATAGAAAGTAACTGAATTAAAATAAATGAACCTACTAGCAGTATAATGCGCCAAATTCTGTTCAGAAAATCATTTTATCAGCTGATTAATTTTTTCTCCTATGCCCTGTTTGTTGGCAGAGATTGTTGGTCAATTCGGATCAAACACTCGTTCTAATAGCTTTTGTTGTTAAAAATCTAGTAGTCCATCCGAAACTATTCATTCGGATCGATATTGGACTCTAAAGATTTCAATTATATTTCTTGGCTAAAGGGAAAACGTACGCGAAAAGCGGTGCTAAACATAGTTTGTTATTCGCAGAACACTTATTCTATCATAAATTAACAGGTTTATGTACCAAAAATTGTATGTATAAAATTCGCCACCTTGGCTGGTGCTTCACCGATCTAAAATTTGAGCCAGGAAAGTTGGAAAGTAGGTATGAAAGAAAGTTCAAATCTGAATATAGTCGGTATACTGTACTTAGTTTACCCATAAAAAAGTCACTCGTGATGTCATAGTCTTTAAACCAATGGCAACGAGGACGGTAATATCGCTTATTTTAACAATGGCTAGTCATTCAGTATTCACTGTAAAATTAATAGACGCTAATTACGTATTGAAACGAGAATTTGTAGAATTCGGGCCTATCGTAGAAACCATTTAGAAGAAAATTTTAATTTATCCAGGATTATAAAAAAAAAATTTAAAAGCGGGGAATCAAAAATCCGTTGTTGTTCAGTTATAATCGAGGATGTTTGGTTATAATACAGCTTCTTTCATCACGTGATGTTTTCACGCATTAATCGGTCAGACTACATTTGAGTGTTTATTAATGTAATTAAAATAATAATTTTTTAAAAAATTGTTAACCGATAGATTTGCTTTTATTCAAATGTTTATTTCATTTAAAATTAATTTATTGATGATAAAGGTCTCGGATATTTTTTCTCATTTTTAAAATATTGATGAACTCTTTCTTGGCAACGAATTGGTTTTCCTGCTCTAAATTCAAATATAATTATGTATAATAAACCAAAAACCAAGAAAACGACACTTGGCTGCTCATTGGCTGAAAACGAAAGGAAAACTTTATTTACTTAAAAGTATAGTTTTCTGAACTAGATAACAAATATATCCCCGAAAATTTGAGGCCATAGAATATATACTATGGAAAACCGCATATACTGTATATTATTAACAAGTACCGTTTTCTGTGTCTATCGGAAACCAAGCGGCATCGGCATTCCATAGCTTGACACCAGTTGTCCGTAACAGATTGGCAAAATTGGAAAGTGGTATCGAATAAAAAATTCCTCAATTTTACCAATTACTAACAGGTGGGTCATTACAGGCACTAATGGAGGTTGGTGGACCAAATCTCAATCCTCTGGAGTCGGAAAGCTGGTCGAAGGGCGCTACGTTTCAGCGTGGAAAGTGCCAGATTATTATACTCAGCAATGATACAAAGATAGAATGAGGGGCAACCGTCTAATCCTCATCTTATCATCCGTCGCCATATGAGGTTGGTGAAGATTTCGGAATTACTACTATTCCGGAAGCAAAATCAATGATGCTTAAATAATTCCATTAGCTCGCTCTGCCAATGAATCTATCTTATTTTTTCATCAGTTATTTTTGTAAAGTTGAATTTTTAGTTTTTTCTTGAAAAGTCTTTATAGATCTTACAAGAAATACGAAGCAGTTATTTTCATTGGGACTCATTTAAAATTAAGTACCATTCATCCAGCGCCGGATTTATACATGATAAGGCCCTAAGCTATTTGCGATATGGGGCCCTTTATAAATCCAGAATAGTATCCCTTTATATGTCAGTGCCAAATATGATTTTTGGGGGCCCCAAGAAAGTGGGGCCCTAAGCTATAGCTTGTGTAGCTCATACGTAAATCCTGCACTGCATTCATCGCTATTAAAACTCTGAATTTCAAACACTTTTTTGTATTCGTAATGGCTAGTATTTCGTTTATGATGCCGAGACAACTTTATCAAAGAAGTCGTCTCGGCGCCATAAACGAAAAACGCTTCGATTAAGCTCTTGGCATTTTCTAATAGAATGCCTATTTATTTTAAAAGTCGTTTAACGATAATGTAAGAATCTTTCTATCGATTAAAATCGCTGTGCCTTATTATTCTGGGTCCCATACTTCCAGTTTTTCAGGAGAGGTCCTTCGACCTTCCGATTGACCCTATATAGTGTTGCCAGCCTGTGACGGGCTGTATAAGTGGCCGCCACCAAATAGGGCGCGTTCCAAACCTCAACAGCGAGTCGTCAATGATTGATTAGTCTCTTTTGACGTCAGAAATAACATCAGCTTGTTTCTTTTAACGTCGTTGTTTCTGTTTGGCGATGATAATGATTTGTTACACACACTAACTTTTAAAATCTTATTATCTAGCGGGAACTACTTTTTCGGCGACGTTAGAAAACGGTGTAAACCGATGTCAACACACTCACCATCACTCTTTTGACGTCAAAAATAACATCAGCTTGTTTCTTTTAACGTCGTTGTTTCTGTTTGACGATGATAATGATTTGTTACACACACTAACTTTTAAAATCTTATCATCTAGCGGGAACTACTTTTTCGGCGACGTTAGAAAACGATGTAAACCGATGTCAACACACTCACCATCTCTAGATTTCGATGACTTTTTAGCATCGGTTTACACCGTTTTCTAACGTCGCAGAAAAAGTAGTTCCCGCTAGATGATAAGATTTTAAAAGTTAGTGTGTGTAACAAATCATCATCATCATCGTCAAACAGAAACAACGACGTTAAACAGAAACAGAAACAAGCTGATGTTGAGCTTTAAAACGCACCCATACATTCCCTGGTGCGATATGGCGGCTTAACCAACCAAACCTAGCCTTAATTGAAATCTGTCGCTCGATTAAGCGGGATAATAATTCCGAGTATTTTCGGTCAGTATTTTTGATCGAGTAATCAGATAAAGTTCGATTTATTTTATCTGCGATTTTTATTTTGTAGGCACGTTCTGTTAAATTCGTATTTGTGATTCCGGTTCGAATGTTTGTCTAAATTTTTAAAAATATCTAGCGATACAGCATTTCGTTTACCATTTAATATCGTGGACTACTATTACGTCATTCGATATCTGCCAAGGCAAATGTGTGGCAGCGGGCTACATAAAACCCACACTGGTATGGGCCGAGTTATTTGTCGATAGCTTAAACCGGTGTAGCGCTGAAAAAGAAATGCCTGAACATAACCTTCTTGACAAAAAATTAGTGTCGAATACATAGAAATCGCGGAGGAATGTGACGGAAGCGAAGCGAGTACAATATGTCGGAATCGAGCTACGCGACATTTCCTCTCGGCGGGACGCGGCGTGATGAGACAGATGTAGAAACTTTTTTTAAGTCTAAAATATTTTCAGCATTTCTTTATTATATAAGTATACATACATGCGTACATTTGATATTGTTTAAGTGAATATTTACATAAAATTCCAAACTAGATTCGATATTTTTTCTCGGGTTTTGGCAATTCTTGTTTGTTGGTCGATAGCTAACTTAGCCACGCTTCGGGTTTCTATTCTTCTAAAAGAGACCCATGTAGTTTTATGAACATTAAATTGGAAACGTGTTCAAATTAATAATCGAGATCTTGTGTCATTTATTATTAAATTCGTAGGTCTTTTCCTTTAAAACCGCGCTCGCATTCTGATGAACACACGGAATCATTCACTCTCTCTGTTTACTTCAATAAGTCTATATGTGCATTGTATTGTTGATTGATTAGGTTCGTAACTTCAAATTAAAGATATTGTTTAATCTTTAATTCGAAGTTATGAACTTAATAAAAATTAATTATATGCAATTACAAAGATATTATAACAGATGTAATATCTGCCCGTTCCGGCCCCACTACCACTGGCTTAAACTGGGTAAACTAAAGTTTGGTCTCGTGATCTAACGTCGAACGAGAATTTTTTGGTTGGATTATCGCCAAAATCGGGACGGGAAAAACGGCACCACCACTATTTGGGTCTACTGCTGGTATCTGAAAGCCACGGTCACGGATGAATAATTCTCATTTTATATTAAACAATTTCCTTTCATTGGGCCGTTCCATATTACTTTACAAATAATTTTGCTTTATCTAGCGGTTAAAGATATTACTAAAAATCGATGCACGAATTTTTTCTACTTGATCTCAAGTGTGACCAATTGCTTTCTTTACATGCTAAAATGAGCCATTTATAAAAGAACGATAAGAGTCGATGCACGAATTTTTTCTACTTGATCTCTTTAAGTGTGACCAATTGCTTTCTTTACATGCTAAAATGAGCCATTTATAAAAGAACGATAAGACGGTCGTATGAGGAAAGTGAATTTTAATTTTACGTTTTCAAATCGACGATTGTCTAACAATTTTCTTCCGCTAATGACGCGGGGATTTTCATCTGCAGTTTTCCAACGATGAAAATTTTGACACGTTTCTGATACGATGTGATCTATTTATATAAATTTTGCCTCTCTGCGCTCTTATGGATGGAAAGAGACGTTTTGTCTTAAAAACAACGAATATTTATACCTATTTTACGTCGGACGCGTGGTAAAGCTATGACACCCTTGGGCTTACCACTCTGGAGGATCCGGGTTCAAATCCAGTCCCCCAGCTGCAGTTTTTCGGGAGAATCCGATCCCGGCTTGGACCCAGCCGGTTGAACCCATGGTGGGTGTTGTCCATCCTGTGATGGGCTCAATAAGTGGCCGCGCCAGATACAGTATATCCCTCGTGCGATATGGCGGATTAGACAAACTAATCTAATCTAATCCATCAATTTTATAATATGTCTCCAGTCACGTAATATAGTTTACTCATTAAATTAATGGAAACGGGGAGAGATTTTAAGTTCGTCGAGCTGATAGTATCTTGACGTATATTTTTGGTCAATAGCGTGACGCAGTTTATGATCTCTATTTCAAACACTTTTTGACCTCCTTTCTACTCCATCATTTTTGCTACACTAAGCTTGGGCCGCCACCACGACCGCGACGTCACAAATTTGAAAACTCCTTCCCTTCTATTTAAAAACTTTTTCTCCGATTTTACATAATATACCAGCGTAAAGTAACATATATATTACATATGTTCCATAGCGTGAGTATTGAAAATTCCCAGCCCTAACCGAGGTTATAACAGTCGTTGTACAAATTTGGCAGGGTGATATCATTTAGATCACATTCAAAGTCTCAACATTTCTTGTTTTCGATTTTGAGACTTAAAATGTCTCCATGAATTAAAATTAAGTATTCGCAGTTTATGTTGTATTTGTGTATTTGTTAGGCAAGCTGACTTCGATATCTTACGCTGTGGGTGGTTTGATTTCTATTTATTTTAAAGAGAGTTTAAATTATTTGCTATAAAATATTTTTTCTCACTGGCACTCCACTTATTTTTAAAAATTACCATCTCAATTTAATATCATTTTGTCACTTGGATTTCATACCTATCACTTGAATTTGTTTAGATTTAATACTTTCTATTTAAATTTGTTAATTGCCACATGGATATCGTGGAGTTTATTATTTACGACTTCGATTTAATATTTGACACCTGGCTTCATTTTTTTTATTACATGCAGTGGTGGCTCGTGCATAGGCACTTCGGAACTGCAGCATCCCCAATTTTTCTCGATATATATTTATTTATTTATTTATATTTGCTTGTAACATTTATCATCAACAATCCTATACAATTCTCAGATTTTTATTTTTTTATACAAAATCTTGTAGCCAACAATCTTGCTTGTAGTACTTAGAGAGCGGAGAATACTATCGGCACTGTAAACAGTGCCGTATTGCTACTCGCGCATGCACGTCATAGTGACAAGCGTGGATGAGAGCAGTTCCATTTTTGTTTAAATGCAGGTTGCGCCAGAAATAGCGTGTTGGTAGTATTTACTCCGTCTCTCTAAATATTTGGACATCACAGTTAAAGACGTAACATTTAGATTACATGTATCTTCAGTTGGATTCGCTACTTTAATAATTTATTGTTTGCGGGGCGACTGTTTACTCCGTCTCTAAATATTTGGACATCACAGTTAAAGACGTAACATTTTGATTACATGTATCTTCAGTTGGATTCGCTACTTTAATAATTTATTGTTTGCGGGGCGACTCAACATACGATCGAGCGCTCCGCTCAGGACACTGATATTTAAGGGGCGCTGGCGCATTTTGTGTTTTGTAATAATAATTATTATTATTATTGTAGTAAGATAATTATTTTTTACATAATTTAAACGGTACGCCCCCCAAGTTCCACCCTCTACTAGAGGGAGAACAAAAATTTTCGCTCGGTGTGCTAAAAGTTCTAGAACCGATACTGATGATTTGAACTAAAGGCAGCATTCGCTGGTTGTAATGTTATATTTATGTACTGTTAGTAATTTTTTACTAGTTTCGATAACAAGGTTTTCGAGGGACACGTCACCTCGATGACAAAAATTTGTTAAAATTTATTGCCATTCTGTAACCTTCACAGAATTTATTGCTATTAGGAATACTGTTAATTCATAAATGTCCAGATATCGTTATACGCATAGGTGTCGCTCCCCGGGAGTTATCCTCTTGGAAATTTGAACATTGGGTCAAATTATCTTTTGGCCCAAATTATTTCGTATTTAATAGTAAATAAATCATCTTAGTTTTTATGTTAACGATTATTTTCATTTATCATTACGGAGCCATAGTTAGCACCCCTTTTTAGTTGATTTAATCCTAAAAGATTGAAAATGATTATTTTTTTCAAATGTAATGAGGACAATTTTGAAATTCAATATAATGATCCTGATTAAAGATAATGAAACTTCATACAGAATTTATTGCTATTAGGAATACTGTTAATTCATAAATGTCCAGATATCGTTATACGCATAGGTGTCGCTCCCCGGGAGTTATCCTCTTGGAAATTTGAACATTGGGTCAAATTATCTTTTGATAGAATTTATTGCTATTAGGAATACTGTTAATTCATAAATGTCGCTCCCCGGGAGTTATCCTCTTGGAAATTTGAACATTGGGTCAAATTATCTTTTGGCCCAAATTATTTCGTATTTAATAGTAAATAAATCATCTTAGTTTTTATGTTAACGATTATTTTCATTTATCATTACGGAGCCATAGTTAGCACCCCTTTTTAGTTGATTTAATCCTAAAAGATTGAAAATGATTATTTTTTTCAAATGTAATGAGGACAATTTTGAAATTCAATATAATGATCCTGATTAACATTTGAAAAAAATAATCATTTTCAATGAGGACAATTTTGAAATTCAATATAATGATCCTGATTAAAGATAATGAAACTTCATAAATTAAAATTATTACTCATATCATATATAGGACAGTTTAAGTTCATATAACTTGTATAAAAATTTAAGTTTTTTGAAGGCTATAGAGTTTGGTCATGTAGATGAATCAATCATCTCTCAAAGATTCACTATAACAAATGCATAAATTTTGACTAGCAATAAAAAGTTAAAACTACATAATATACGCATTGTAATCTTTATTCTAATGTTACATTTGTGTTGTTACAAATATTAGAAATCACAGGGCAATCATAGCTTTCTGACCAATGACAAGAAAATTTTTGTAAAAATTAAATAGACTGTATCAATCAAAATAAACTATTTTTATTTCATAAAACAGTTTAGTTTCATATCAATCATTGTTGATCCCAGTACTAGGTGAGTGCAATAAAATTGTTTAATAAATAGACTTTATGTTCACATAGTGAAATTTGTATAGAACATGTTTGTTTCCTGATAAAGGAATGGCAAATTATTGTTCATTTGTTCAGAAAATAGATAAAAATAGTGATTGTAACATAATTTAAAATCAGAGAAGTTTCAGAGACTGAAGTAGGTGTTTTTGCAGTAATTTTAAATTACGGAAATCCAAAATATTTTAAGTTCTGTAGATTGCGCAACAGAGCATTTGTTTTTAATATGTTCAATAATTTAATTTTCAGAATTTTTCGGAAATAGATGAAGGGTTTATTTACAGCTGATTGCACAATCTTAGATAAATTAATTAGGTCTTTCGGTATCTTTCATAATTCGCTTCCTTAGATGTGCTTTATAACTATGGATATCACCAGTCCATTTACTAATAGTTTGCTTTTCACAAACCCAGATTTCTTCGGCCACCTGAAATTAAAATCAACGTTATTTTATAGATATCAAATATAAAATTCCACATACCATTATACGTACCTGACTGATTAAACGGAAATCGTGGCTGACTAACACCATCCCACCTTCAAAGTCGTTAATTGCATCGGCTAAGGCATCTATAGTTTCCATGTCGAGATGATTTGTTGGTTCGTCTAATAGTAATAAATGTGGTGCCTGCCATGCTAACCATGCAAAAACTACACGACATCTCTGACCATCAGAAAGTTGACGTATAGGACATATCTAATATATACATACAAAAAAAAAAACACTTCAGAAATGGCAAGTTCTTTAGATCTCTAAAAAGTTACTTCATTTTGTAAATGTACCTGCTGTCGACCTGTTAATCCAAATCGGCCAATAATTTTCCTCATTTCTTCTTTTTCTTTGATATCAGGAAATGACTGCATCATGTAATCTAATGCTGTTATATCTAGATCAAGTTGTTCATGAAGATGCTAAAATAGAAACAGAAAACATATTTAATAGATGAAATTTGAATTTTCTTTTTAACATAATAACAAGACAATTTCCATTAAACAAAAGATATTCCAAATTAGAATAAATTACTGTAATATGGCAGAAAAGCAGCTATAGTTCAGAGTTCAATTTGCTATTAAAGATATAATATTCAAGCTATATCTTAGCAAGATTTTAATTTTAAAGCAAGAAATCAAAGATGGCTTTCAATATAAACAATATTATTAAATCTGCTTTGACAGTGGCTATCAGCTCAGCTAATAAGGTCTATACAGTGCTGAGATGGATCTGGAACTGTAAGATGTCTAATGCCTTACTTTTAATTCCAAAGCATAAAAAGTAAGACATTAGACAAAAGACTTCTTAGATAACTATTCCTGCAAAAAATAGGATTCAAATAGGTTTGTTAGTAGTGACAGGAATACTGAAAGTGCCATTAGTCCTTCTAATAACCTAATCAGAGAACATAATGAGGAGTATTCTTCTAAGACAACTGTAGTAATATAGATTTAAAGTTAGTACAAAGCAATTTCCAGTATTCCAGGGTTTCCTTTGTCCTTTCAGATTAAAGAATTATGAAAAGCTATTTTGACTTACTCTTATTCAACAACTGTTGCACTTTATGGATTTTACAAGAATTTAACTTTTTTACAATTATTTACCTTTATAAATAATCCTAATCCAGCCAAACTTCCCCTAGTGGTTTATTTTTTGAATTATTTCGAATTAAGGTATCGAGACGTTAACCTGAAGTCCCTGGTTCGATTCCAGGCCAAGGCAATTTTTAATTTTGGGAAATTAGTAAAAACTAAAGTTCAATTATTAAATAATAGATGGCGCTACCTTAGCCTAAATTTAAATTATTAATTATTAATCTAACAGATGGTGGCACCGTAGTGTAAATTAATAATTATTTTTAATTTGGCAGTTAATTCAAAAAATAAACCGCTAGGGGAAGTTTGGCTGGATTAGGATTATTGAATCGTGTAGATCCCTTAGTAAAATATGGATTATGATTATTTACTTTTACTTCTGAAAGTTTATTTTTAGAGTTTGTATTTTTTACTAAAATTAACATTAATGTTTTACCACATAGGATTTGTTCTAGAGATCTAATAACTGTGCAAGTAGGGCACTTATTTTCTCTGCATGTTTTCTTCATGAAGAATACAACTTCCCACTAATGTGCATTTGATTAAATTCTATCAAATTAAACATTTTGATTTTTTGATTGTTATTTGGCACCAATTCTTAAGTAATTTGGAAAAGGATATTAATTAATGAGATGAGTATTTATCAGATTTTCTGGTTCTTGATAGAAGAAGTGAAAGGACGCGGCTATACGGGACCAGTGTCGATATGACAGGCGTTAGGCCTAGAGCGGTAAACGGCGCGTTACAGGTAAGGATGAGTAACGAGTGGATTCAACAACGGAGATGAGACTACGTTGAATTAAAATTCAACAGCTTCTTTATTTAGAGAGATTTGTGCATGATGACTTTTACAATTGTCGCACACAACAGAAAGAGAGATGATGTGGATCTAAACAATACAGGTAACTACCACAAACAATTTATGAACTTTTCGAGGAGTTGACAGATGTTCACTTAGTATAGTCTCTAGTCCAAATCCACAGTCTTTAGTCCAGGTTATGTGATTCAACACGGACGATGCAGGTTCACTTCCTGACGATTTTGAAGAACTTAAAATAGACAGATCAGCATTTATCCACACTAATTCTATGGACACTTGTGTTCGGCAATTGCTGCCACACAATCGATGGTGGTTACGACAGCGAGTACGAGACGTTACAAGACAGGAAGGAGCAGATGTGTCGGACCAAAGATTTTTGTATCCTTTCCGACGGACAAACCGGAGAACAAGTGCGTTGGTTCCTGGGCAAAGTTAGCTCTTAAATCCCGTGACCTATTCATTCACCTTTCTCCCGGGATGGGAAAGATGATGTTTATTTCTCGAACATTCGTCGAGATGGGTGTCGAATTCGCGACTATTCGTCGGACATCTGAGATAAACATTCTCAGCAATTTATTGATATGGGGGAACAAGAGTTCACCCGACAATCGAAATACAATGCGCTGTGTTGCCGTCGATTCGATATGTTTATTTTGACAGGTGTTTTACTCCCTCGTTCAAATTCCTTTCTATCTCTTGTTTCTGTTAATTTGTTTTATTCGCGACCGAGAAAAATCGAGGTGGAGAGTAACAAGGTACAGACGTCCCACGCTCAATCTCCCACCTTCCTCGGAATTTTCCCCGACTCCGTCTCCGTTCAGGGGGTAATTCGTGACCCTTACAGAAGCAGTCTTAATACTTTTAGTTTTGTTTAAAAATCTAAGTAAATTGGAAATAGTTAAGTGCACTTCAATGTATAAGAAACCAGTAGAAAGACAAAAAAAGCCTTCCTGAAAATAAATAAATAAATGCTTCTTTTGCCTGAAAGTTTCAAAAAACTTCTTATTCTTTTTATTTTTCAGATGAATATATGATCTGACTCCCACGAAAATAAACAATTTGAAAAAAATATTTAGACCTACATATCAATGAAAGCGTTCTGTATCAATTCAGATATTGAGAAGTCTGATTTTATTTGTTTACATTTCATATTTCCACATCATCAAGTGATTTAATAATACAGATATTATTTTTTTCAATGGCAAGTTGTGAAAATATCATATGATACAAAGATGATGACAGAGCAAGTGATTTTTGCATCAAATATCATCACATGATATGACTGAACCTAATATTGCCAAATTAATCCATTGATATATTTAACAGAAATTTTAATAATTTCCATTAAATATATCAAGGGATTAATTTGGCAGTATTAAATTCAATTGGTAATTTCTTTAAAGTTTGACCTAAAAAAGTTTAAGTTTACATCACATGGTATGAACTGATTACATATTATAGAACAGTCTTTGGTATTTCAAAGATAATGATAATTATTAAATATCTTATCTAATAATAACAATTTAAAATTATCTCCAGATAGGTTTAGGTCTGGATCATTGAATGAATCAGGTCTAAACCCTCCTGAAAAATCTAGATACAGAACTCACAATTAAACACAAATACTCCATGATGAAAAAACGGTAAATTTCCATTCTGGAAGCTAATTGATCATTTGGTCGACTACCACCATTATTGCAAAATTATTAATGAAAATCCATAGTTAAAATAGTCACCATCATAAATAATTACCATTGTAAGTGGGAACATGCCTGCACTGTGTTAAATGTACAGCCCTATCAATTATACATGAATGGGTATGACCTCCTAGGGTTGCATTTTCCTAAGATTTTGCTTGAACTTAGAAAAATCAAACGATCTTACTCAAGTTTAGAAAAATAAAAAAATGACAAAATCAATAATGTTTCTATGGGTATACTTGAAATTTAAATTCAATTCAATTCTTAAAAATGTTAGATATCCTAAACAAGTATTCTTATGATTTGTAATTCCTGATTCTGCAGAAAAATTTTTGATAAATAATGAAAATATATTAATTTAATAATTTGCCTGCAGTTGATTTTATAATGAAGTTTTATTAAAACCCTTCAATTCATACTAAAAATAAAATAACAGTGACAAATAAATAATAATCAAGCCAATTAATTTGCATTTCCAATTTTAAGATAATATTTGTTCAAGTTCGCGACTTTGCAATATACACTCTACATCCAATCCCCAGCCTTCCTTTATAAGACCAGTATCATATCATCCTTTCTTCAATTTTATAAAATTAAAAAGTTAACAAAAGAAGCAGGTATATTGCTTCCCTATAGCAGACAAAATCAGTATATGATACCTTATGATAAGGCTACCTTCACAATTTGTCTGTTCAGAAGTCTACCTTATTCTGGAATATAATGAAGATCTTGACAAAACAGAAATATATATTGGAATTACAATGAGAAAACACTTGAATTAAAGAACACAAAAGAGACATAGCCAACAGGAGAATGTCTATTGCTCTTGCAAGAAGATTTTAAGAGATGTCCCTTCATATTTGATTGGACTTAAGCTAAAATTAGTGCCAACATTAGATCCCAGATAAACTTAAGATGGCAAAAAGTGCTCCAGATAAACAAACATACTGCTATTCACTATGTTATTAACCATAATATTTCTAAAATAATACCATCACCATGGTTTAGTGCAACACACACTTCCAAACAATACTTGTAATACTGTGTGTAAGACTACACTTTGGCCTCAGTATTGATGTACTATATTTTATTTTATTATTTATATTGTTTTATTTTCATTATTTCCTCTTTTTCATTTTTACATAGAATTTTGTATCTATTTATTTTATTTTTACAATATATTTAGTTTCATATCAGACTGTAGACAGCTGTCATCATGGTTACGATCTAGTAACCATGATGACGGCTACCTACAATGTGATATGATGCTAAATATATTCTATTAGAATGTTTATGTCTAAAACTGTTCTATTTTGTAAAAAGTTGATAAAGACTTAATTAGAAATATTATTGATTTTATTAAATAACAAATTGCTTTTCTACTTATTTTGAGCTTGGAATTTTAAGTTTGTACAAATCACAATCATTGTTACTTGCAAATATATTAAAAAATTTAATTGAATAAAGCAATTTTTGAAAAACTTATCTTTTTTAAAACTTATTCTAAACCAAAGCTTCACAATAAGAAAAAAACGCTATAATTTTCTTAATATACTTGATTTAATAATAAAATTTAAATCAATGACAAGAATTTGTTGTTGCAACAACTGATTTTGTTGTTGCAATTGTTGATATGTCACCAGTCAAATTTTTTATACCAGAAGAATTACTGGTTAAAATAGATTGGTTAATATAGTTGTACCACTACTGAATTTGTTTGCTTGAGTATAAACTAAAAAAACAATATGTATATCTTTAAATAAAAATATTTGTCATATTTGTAATTACGAGTATTACAGCATGAATAAAAAGTGGAAAACATCCTTATTATAACTGAAGATCTTTCAGCTTCACTAAGCCATCATTAGCAGAATACAGAAACAAATAAATATTCGAATATTACATAAACGTAAAAAGTTTAAAAAGAATACATTTAAAATAGATTACAAAATTATAACATTGTATATAATAATATTACAAAAATAAATTATAGCAGCACTTCTCAAACTATGGGTCACAAAAATTAAATTCAAACACTTGAATTTCAGTTTATATGTAATTCATATTTTTTAATTTTATTTTTAAAAATATTTAAAATATGTTTAATTCATATTCTGGGGTCGCGAAAAATCTCGTAATGAAAAATGGGGTCGTGAATGAACCTGGGGTTGCGAAAAATCTCATAATGAAAAATGGGGTCGTGAATGAAAATATTTAATACTTGGGGTCGTGAAAAATCTCGTAATGAAAAATGGGGTCATGAATGAAAAAGGGTTGCGAAAAATCTCGTAATGAAAAATGGGGTCGTGAATGAAAAATGAATTGAGAAATGTTGGTATAGACAATAAATCGGCGAGTGCGTATTTCGTTCGCCATGAAAAAATATAGTATTACTGATATTAGATTAAAATGAAATAAAATAAATAAGTAAATAATAAAAATAAAAAACTAAACTAGAAGTGTTATAAAATAACTAGACAAGCCATTGTGACGGTACGATTGATGGTTGTATGTCATTTATCACATGATATTTATTTTTATATTCTTGTATTACCAAAGATTCAGCGATTTTTATGTCATCACTACTACTTAACTGTTTAATGATTCTTGCCTGATCCCAATGGATTGTGATATTATAGTCATAAACGGATCTATGCAATTACTAAATTTATATATATTGCAATAAACTATATAAATTTAATTAAACTGTGATACTAAATATACATAATAAATAAATGTAAATAAAACTAAATTATAAAATTTAGTAACAATTATATAATTAAACTATAAATTACTGGAAAAGTGTATTCTAATGAAATGTTTACCTGAAACAGTACTATTTGAAACAGGATTAATGTTTAATGGAGCTACTCGAACAACTGGTTTTGTTGTTGCAATTGTTGATATACCACTGGTCAAATTTTTTATACCAGAAGAATTACTGGTTAAAATAGGTTGGGTTGTACCACTACTGAATTTGTTTGCTTGAGTATAAACTAAAAAAAACAATATGTATATCTTTAAATAAAAATATTTGTCAAATTTTTTATATTCCAAAAAGCTTACCAGAAGGAGTGGCTATAGGAGGAACTTGTACTACTACAGATGCAGAAACATTACCAGCAATAGATGGTGTAACAGCAACTGATTGCTGAAATTGATTTAAATTTATTGTTTCTGAATTAGCACTTCCTACAGTTGATGCTGGTGTCAATAAAATATGCTGCCCTGTAGGTGTTTGTACTAATCTTCCAATTCCTAAAGGCATAGCTAATCTGGCACCACCCTGCCCTGTCTGTTGAATCTGAACAGTAATTGGAGTTGTAGTTACCATTTGTGATGCTAAACTAACTGGTGTAAGTTGAGCAACTGAAAAATCTTTTAAGATAAAAATAATTATTTTAATTTTTAAAATCACATTAAATCATTTAAACAAACATAAAAATTTATTTTAAATTAGTGACAAATTAAAAAATAATTTTAATATATTGCAGATTGTAAGGAATTCTTGGATAAATGCCATGGCTTTCACATATCCATGAGGAATAATGATAAAATTTTATTGATATTATATACTAGATATTATATCGGATGTATAAATGAATTCTGCAAATAAATTTGACAAAACTCATAAGCACCTATATTGCTTATATGTAAAAGAAAGGAATTGGTTATTTCATTTTATTAAAAGATGTTTGATTTTTAAATGATACCTATCTTCAAATTATCATCATTTCTACATGAAGTTCATTATGCAGATATATGTTCATGCTATATATATATATATATATTAGGTCTACTGAAAAGTTCTGTCCGATAATGTGATTTCAAGTTTCAACACATATGAACGTGTTTGCTTGAAACATACATGGTGCCTATTTTTAGAATTGTATTTCTACATATATGCTTGTCTAAATTTACTGAAACAATGGTTTCACCATCTCAGTATAAGTGGAATTCCAACAAGGAAGAAATGTACAGAAGTGTGTAGAAATTTGGTGAAAGTTTTTGGTGAAGATACAGTTTCCAACAGAATATGCAGGAGATGGTTCAAAAAATTTGAAGCAGGCACTTTTGATCTTAATGACAAGCCATGGTGGGGGAGACCATATCTGATCGATGACGATATTGTTAGGGCCATTATAAGCAAGATCTTTTTTTTGATAACATCAGAGATTGTGGAAAAGCTCAATTCAACACAACAAACCATTTTGGAAACTTGGATTTTTGTATAAATATTCCAAATGGGTGCCTCATGAGTTAAGTGAAAAAAATCTACATGACCAAGTCATCATTTGCACATCACTACCTGCTCGGAACAAAAACAAATCTTTCTTAGATTGGATGATAACTGGTGATGGAAAGTGGATTACATATCAGAACAATATGAAAAAAAAGCATACTATGAGCCCAGAGAACCATCCTCCTCCACTCAAAATCAAGTTAGAGCCTCAATAAGAGAATGCTGTGAATATATGGGATGTCATAAAACCTATACATTATGAGCTTCTCAAACACAAAAAAGGCTCAATTCGGAAATGTATTGTTGACAAATGGATGACTTAAACAAAGCAATCAAGGAAAGAGACTGGTCATCAAGAGAGAGACTGGGTTATTTTTATCTTAATAAGAAGCAAATCATACTCCACCACAACAATGCCAGGCCACATGCTGCTTTGGTGACTTGCCAGAAAATCAGAGCTAGGCTGAGAAATTCAGTCACATTTACCATATTCTTTGAACCTAATACCATCCAGTTATCATCTGTTTCTCTCCCTACAAAATTTTTTGAAGGGAAAAAAATTCAAAAATGAAGCAGATGTCAGCTAAGTACTGCTTTAGTTTTTTGTCTCCAAAGATGAGTCATTCTACAGAAATGGAATTCACAAATTACCATCATGCTAGGAAGAAGTCATCAATAACAATGGAAATTATATTGTTCAGTAAATATTAATAAATTTGAAAATGTATTATTTTCTTTTCATTCAAAAATGGACAGAACTTTCCAATAGACCCTATATATTACAGTAAAAGTGATTAATTGGTGATTATGCATAACTGCCCGTTATTATGCATAATCACCAATCAGCTTGGTGAGTTTGATAAATTTCACTATATTTCTCACTTTTATCAGCAATTTTACATAATTCCCAAAAATGTTGGCAAATTTGATAAATATGCCAGAATTTCTCACTTTTACTGGTGATTAAGCATAATTCCCAAATGAATTTGCAAGTTTGATAAATATTGCTGAATATATTACTTTTAAAACAATATTTGTATAATTTCCAAAATGTAGTTCATAAATACATGCATCAATTTTTTCATTTTTTACTTAAGATGCACCATACAAACTTATACTCTTTTCAAACCTTTTAAAATATGATAATGTGGATATATTTAACACTTACATTTATATATATAGACATATATAGATGAGATATCTCTAATAGCATATTACCATGTGGTCACTAAGCCTAATCAAAAGCATATTACAGCTAAATAAGGTAATGTAAGCTATAATCAATAGAAAATTAGAGAAAGATTTAAAAAATTTTTTTAATCTTTTAATATGAAATCTGAAGTTCAACAGTTAAACGATATGGAACTGTGCTATATAATATATAGCACAATTCTCAATATCCGCCATTAGTTTAGTAACTGAGAAGTGTCATTGGGATCACATGCAATAATCACAATGAGACGCTCAGTTACCAATGAGACTTGTGAGGCAGTTAACTTGGACCTGTCCTATTTTTATTTTATTATGCACTCTATTATTTATTTATCGTTATTTTCCTATATGCTAACGTATTATATTTTACTTTAAAAGTTAACTTACTTCTACACTCTCCGTCGTAGCTGGCAATCACGTGATACGGAATCGGAACCCGTATCCGGAAGAGCTATCCTGGTTAATGGTGTCCTCTTATCTACATAATATTTACCACTGAACTGATATGTGAAAATAAGAATGATTCATATCGGTAATTTTGTTCGTTACATAAATTAGTTGTAAAGATAATGACATGAATGAATTACTCTGTAAACTAATAACTTTGGATATAAAATATTGTATACTGTATTTAGTAAATGCACGCATAAATATTAGCATCTATACTACCATGCATCTACATAAATAAAAATAAAAATAATATTTAATAATATTATAAAAGATTTTTTCAATTTTTGCACATATTAAATATTTCAAAAAGAATGTAATCAATAATTTTTTTTGTCTAATATACAATAATTATATGTTGCAGATTCGCACTTACTTATAATAAAATTTATTACAAAATAAAAAATAATTATTGGTTTATTCATATTTAAAATAACATAATTAATTAATTACCTCATAATAATTAGGAGTACCAGTATTTTAGATATGTCAATATATTAACGTCTAAATAATTCCAGTTTTTGGCTGCTGTTTCTAACCAGAAGAACGATCGACCGATCCCCATCTGGTGACTATTTTAATTATTAACTTTCGTTATTACCTTAAATTTAGAATAATAAAATAAGTTAATTGAAAAAATTGTATTTTTCCGAATTGAAAATTTTTATTATTTATTAGAAAATAACTAATTTTATAATATACTACGTTAAATATTTTGAATGATCATATTTCGTGTTTATTTAAAGATATGATATTAATTTCATATTAATATTAATTAATAAATATTAATTAAATCAAATTTTTTAATAGTATTAAACTTTCTGAGAAATTAAATAGATCGTATGTTTGCCCTCTAGTGGTGAACTTGAAAATTTTCCTGTTATACTATAGTTGAAACTAATATGATTCTAAATAAATTCAACGGTTCAAAAGCGCATGCAGAAGCGTTACTTTCAAAATTCATTATTAATTTATAACAATAATAATAATTTAAGATCGGAAGAGCGGTTCAGCAGGAATGCCGAGACCGATATCGTATGCCGTCTTCTGCTTGAAAAAAAAAAAATAGTTGATACTGTTGGTTTAAATGTTTTTGCGTCAACGTTTCTTCAATAATGGAATATCAGCATTAAATTTATATACTTTATTTTCATTTGACTACGTTTCAAATTAAACTTTACATTGTTCATTATTTTATATTTCATATCGAAAAATAATTTTATTTTATTCCAGCTATTTTTTTAACAAATCAGAGTAATACAATATAAAACCTTATCATAAAACAAAAACTTGATTTAATTAATTCATCGATACATATCGATGAATGAATTTCAATAACATAAAATGTTTTACAGAATTCTATATTTTGCATACTTTTTTAATGAAATACTGCATTACAATAGTAAATAATAAATAAAAAATTATTTACGATTGATATAATAAAATCATTTTCTAATAAAAATTTATTACTAGCATTTTATTTTTGGTAATTTTTTTTGTTTTTATATTTTAAAATTTTAATATGTTTTATTTGTAAAAATATTTATATAGTTTTTTTATTACGATTTTGGATAAGGTTATATGATAAACTAAGAAAAATCATACAAATTATAATGCCAATATTACATCTATTCAATTGGGGATGTTTTATGATCAGGTTTCAAAAATGCAAACTACATTTAAAAGCTTGCTTCGCTCAGTCTCTTGTTTAAAATGATCAAATTTTTTATATATTAAAAATTATCTGAATTATTTCATCTATTTAAGGAATGTTTGCCTTTAACTCGAGAACAGTTGAATAGATGACATCAGGCTTGAAATTATTCAAAAAAATTTCAAGCTTGATGTCATCATTTTAATCAACATCTTAATTGGACTTAATATATCAATAATTTGAAAAATCAGTTTCTTATTTTATAATCTCAAAATTTTACTAGGTATTAAATTATAGGATGGCTTCATAACATGGCTTACCTGTCATTTTTATACCATGCGCCATCCTAACCACGGGGCTAAATGGGCTATAGTCCCAGGGCGCCAGCTTCTTAGGGCGGCAAAAATTGAATTTGATGCCAATACTGAATTCCGCATAAATACATATTATGTTGTTATTGATAAACTTTTATATCAGAAGTACAAAAGAGAAAGTGTGCCTATGATGACATTTACTCAAAATTTGGCTTTCTTGTCAATTTAAAAAATTTAAATGAAGACACAATTAGAAAGAATGCTGCATAATTATGTAAAACATATGTTGACAATCTAGAAAATAATTTTATCGAAGAATACCTTCATTTTAAACAAGTTATTTATGTGAAGATAAAAAAATATATCTACTGTGGGACTTAGTTTGAGGACAATAATTGATTCAAAAATTGAGTCTCCATTTCCTAACATGGCCACAGCGTCGGCCGGATTAGCCGCGTGGAAACTCTTCGGCTTTCCACTCTGGAGGACCCGGGTTCGAGGTCCTAACATGGCCACAGCGTCGGCCGGATTAGCCGCGTGGAAACGCTTCGGCTTTCCACTCTGGAGGACCCGGGTTCAAGTCTCGGCTCCCACCCCATGAAAATATTTATCATGGGGTCCGGGTACGGCCCGTTGATCCCCGTCCTCCACAATCCGGCTGATCCCTCCGTTGTTTCACTCTGCCACTTACGGCCGTATTCACCAAACAGGATCGCTGTTAATATGAGTAAAATTACACAAATAAAAAAAAATCAATGGGTTCAATATTTGATTTTAAGTTCATGCCAAAATAAAACTTTTTAAATCCCTTGTTTTTAACATCATGTATCAATATAATAAAAATAAATTCTTTAAATTATATGATAAAACTTACTACTACTGGCTGGTTGTTGTATTAATTGAAGTGTATATTCTGTTGAAGATGTTTGATTAACAGCTTGACTATTTCCAATTCCAATAGCAGCTACAGGATTAGTAACATGAGAAGCAACAGTATTTGAACCAGAGACGACAACAATTCTTTGCTGTTGATTAGATATATGCGAAGATACTAATGTTGACCGAGTAACTCCTTGCATTGCAGTTCTTACAATAGCTGGAGACTTTGGTGTTGTTGTTGCATTAGTTGACCCATTTGTCTAAGAATAATTATAATAATAAACAATTATAGGGATAATAATAAGCAATATTAATTATAATTACAATTATATAATACATTTAGAAACCATTGTTTTCTTCAATTCTAAGATGCGTGTTTTAACTTTTAAACAGGGTTGCAGAGTCGGAGTCGCAGGTTTTTGGGTGGAGTCCGAGTAAGAGGTTTTTGGGTAGAGTCAGAGTCGGAGTCGCAGGTTTTTGGGTGGAGTCCGAGTAAGAGGTTTTTGGGTAGAGTCAGAGTCGAAGATTTTTGGGTGAAGTCAGAGTCGGAGTCAGATTTTTTTTAAAAGGTGGAGTCAGAGTTGGATCATTTGCCATCCAATTCTGCAACCCTGCTTTTAAATATCTCTAAAATCAAATCAATATACAGTAGAATTCCAAATAAGTTTCATTTACAAAGTTCTGCATTATCCAAAATAATTTACGTTTCACCTTGTGTTCATATTTTATTTTTGTAATGAAGTTTTAAAAAAATGTAAATAAAATTAAGTTTTTTAAATTATATAATAAAACATATTTAAATGTTAAAGCCTGAATTAAACATATTAAAGCCTGAATTAATTTCAACAATTTTGATGCTTAAATCAGCAATATAAACAAATTTCTGGTGATTTTTAATCACATCTAGCAAATAAAAGAGTTTTAAAGGAAATTGTTATTCATATTTTTCCCATAAATATCATATTGCGATATTTTCGATATCATCCCTAAATATCACGATATCAAATATCGTATGAAAATCCGTATCAGAATATCAGTTATACGATATTTTATTTTGAATCTTATTTTTTTTTATCTCTAATTTGAAACATACAAAGTATCAAAATTTTCCAAATAAACTACCACTGTGATTATAAATTAAAAAGCTGGGTTAATATCATTTCATTTTGGCAAAAAATGGCTTTTTACGATAGAAACTTAATTGTTTATGTTTTTTTTAACAACTTTCAATTAATAAAATATTCACATATATGATTAAAATTGATATCTGTTTGTTTATATTGAAAATATTATTTCATTTTTGAAAAGATTTTTATAGAAAATAAAAAAATGTAGTGAAAGTTTGTGAGGAAGTTAACTTGGACCTGTCCTATTTTTATTTTATTATGCACTCTATATTTCTTTTGGCAAAATTTTGAATTATATCTGCAATTTGCTTTCCAAACAACTTATTTTTTGTCAATAAATAAATTTCATTCAAATTATCCATTAGGAACCAACAAGAAAATTTAAATTACATTAAAACACTATTAGAAAAATATACACCCAGATCCAACCTTGTATCAAAAATGTTTTTTTTAAAAACAAAACATGTTGAAATGCTGCAAATCAAAATAAGAAATTACCATAAACCATTAAAATATGGAAGATAGGGAACCAGCATAGCTATTTTCAATGAATAGAAAATGCATAAATGGCATCCGTAATATATATAATAATCTTACTTCATACTGAAAGAAGTAACTGAATGACACACTGTGCTGATGATAAAAAAAATATTCCCATGAATATTTTGTAAAGAATAAAAAGATTTAACAATGCTTATGTCTCTCACACTAACTGCCATATTGACAACATAAAGCCAAGCCAAGTAACTCAACATTACAGATTTAATAAATTAAAAGTCGGCCAGATGGCTGATTGGTAAAGAAGTCTTTTACCCCATTGTATCATTGCAGTTCAATGCTTCCCATTCTTAAAGGGGAGCCAGGCCCAGTCCACTGAATACCATTATTTGCTTTAATACTATCATAGATATTAACTAACCTATGATGAGATCTAAAAGTAATCATTGGAAGATATGTATATCCCATATATGATATGGTGGCTTATCTGAAACTAACTTAACCAGATAAATTAAATAAGAAAATAATATGTTAAAATAAATACTGTACATTCTTTTATAATCATTATATAACTGTTGTTCTGCAAAATTTTCATAATGCATGTGAGGAAGTTAACTTGGACCTGTCCTATTTTTATTTTATTATGCACTGTATTATTTATCGTTATTTTCCTATATGCTAACGTATTATATTTTAGTTTAAAAGTTAACTTACTTCCACCTTCTCCATCGTAATTGGCAATCACGTGATACAGAATCGGAACCTGTATCCGGAAGAGCTATCCCGGTTAATGATGTCATCTTAAATTTTTTACCAGAAATGATCGATTAAAATGTCATCTTATCTACATAAATTTTACCACTAAAACTGATAATGTGAAAAAATAAGAATGGATCCGCATCAGTGTTTTTTTCGATATATAAATTAAACTGTAAAGATGATGACATGAATGAATTACTCTAAGCTCAGATCGGAAGAGCGGTTCAGATAATTTAACCCTGTAAAGTGATAACTTTGAACTTGTTACGTGTAAGTATGCAAATGAGAAAAACTTTGAACTTGTTACGTATAAGTATGTAAATGAGTGAAGTGCGGGATTGTAAGTCAAACTTGTTGTGTGTAAGTATGCAAATGAGCGAAGTGCGGGATTGTAAGAAGTTTAAAGTATGTAAATGAGCGAGTGCGGCGGTGTTCGTCACTCGAGAGTATTAACTATGTAAATGAAGCGAAGTGCGGGATTGTAAGTCACCTGTATAAAAGATCGACGCAACACCAAGTTTTTGAGGGGCTGTTTGATAACAAGAGATGTTGAATCCAGACATAAAATTGGCGAGTGACATTTGAGTTCTTGTAGAGATCAACTATCGTTTGAAGTTTGTATCGGAGGTGGAGGTAGTAGAAGTTCAGTAGTATTTAAGGGTTATTCCGTTGTGGAATTTTGATATTTGAATTGGATTAAACAAGTTTTGTTGGATACTTGTTTGTTGTTTATTATAGTTTCAATAAAGCATTTACTAACACTCTTTTGTAAGTGTTTGAAGTCTAATAAAATTATATTTTTATTATTATTTAACTTGTTTGGAAATTTCTTCAATTTATTAGTGTAAGTTCTAACATCGTTGTTTTTGTTCTAGTCTACACTTAATCCGTACTTTTAGTTTAAGTTCCGATTTTCAGTTTTGTTTCGTCAGCTAGACATTACATTATTTTGTAGTTAATTATATTTAAGTTAGAACTTAGAAAAGACCTGAGCTCAGGCAGAACTGAGAATGCAGAGTCGCTAACCGTTAGGCTTAACTGATAAGTACATAGTATTTGCAGGTCGCTAGCCGTCAGGTTTAGTTGTATAATAATATTGATATTCGTTAAAATTCGTGACTTTTCTGAGCTCAGGCCGAACTCTGGATTGCAGAGTCGCTAGAACCGTTAGGTTAATTATAGTTATTGTTATTGACATTCGTTCTAATCCGCGACTTTGCCATAGTGTCAGCCAGATGGCTTCATAGAAGTTTGAAGTACTTCCATTCTGGAAAATCTTAATTCAATATAATATAATATATTATAATGAATGTACAGTAATAAACGATAATTAAAATACGAGATAGCTGTATTGTTTTGAACGCGTCTTCTAGGATAGGGTCTCAGTAGATAGGTTCTCAATGGGTGTTGTTTATAAGTTTTATTATTCAATGAAATAAACAACAAAACTTATTTAAATAAAATAAAGCTTAAATTAACACTTTTGTAAAGTGTTTATAAAATAAAGCTTAAATTAACACTTTTGTAAGTGTTTTTGAGTCTAATAAATTTATATTTTGTTATTATCTAACTGAATTATTGACAGTCGTTCTAATCCGCGACTTTGCAGAGGTAACTAGGTGAACTGTAAATATTATAGAAGTACAGAAAGTTTCCAAATTTATGAGCTAATTTGTTCCTGAAGTGAGCTTGTAAAGAACTTAAATGGAGAATCAATTTTCCATAGATATGTTTAAACCAGGAGTTCAGTTCTCGAAAATGAAATATGACCATAAAAAATTAAATAAAGGGCAACAAAATCAATAATATATAATTAAAAAATTATTTATCTAAATGAAAATACAGTAGACCGTCGATTATCTGAACTAATTGGGACCAAGCGTAGTTTCGGATAAACGTGACTCCAAAAGAAAAATCACATACATTCAAGTCTGGTGATCATGCTGGCCATTTGATGTCACCATTTCTGGAGATGAGGCATCCAGGAAAAGTGAATGCAAAATGTCCATTGTGGTTCTTGCAGTGTGAGTTTGTGTCCTCATTCTGTTGAAAGTAAAAGTTATTATTGACTGGAAAAGAATGAAGAAGCCCTAGAACATATACACGTAATGATTACTATTCAGATTGCAAGCATTTCCATGCTCCTTCTCAAAGAAGTAAGGACCAATTATGGCAGAAGCTGTAACAGCACACCATACTGTTACTCTGGAACTATGCAATGGTTTCTGTGCAAGGTCTTGTGGGTTTCAATCAGATAAGTATTGACAGCTTTGTTTGTTTACTAGGCTGGACAAGTGAAAGTGTGCTTTGTTGCTCATGATTAGATTGTTCAGAACATCTCTGTTTCTGTTTATCAAATCCAACATTATAAAAACATAGTCTGTTAACTGGATCATCCCTATGAAGTTCTTGCACCATTTGAATTTTATTTGGATGGAAGTGCAAATCCAAGTGTAAAATACCCTAACACTGGTTTCGGACAATCAAGTTTCTTCGCATGATGCACTGCTGACTGTCAGTGGAACAGTCATGGACTTTGTTCCACCAACAACTTCATAGCATCAATGGAGTGGTCTGTAGGATTCAAACATTTTTTACATTATCACCTTTCTTCTTAACAGTTGATTCAGTCTCTTCAAAGTTCTTCACTCATGTTTTGATGTAATCAGCAGATGGCACTTTACTGTTCCAATTAACACCGAATTTCTTGTGAAATTCACATTAAGGAACAACGTAACTATCATTGTTCTTATAAAAGGCTTTCACAACAAACACACATTTCTCGCTGGTCCAGGAATCATCTCACACTGAATACTATTCAAGGCAGCACCACCTAGTGGTAACATTCCCCTTCCATATTCATGCTAAAAATAGAATACAGTATTGCCAAATTGTGAGGTTGCCGCAACGTGGCGCTGTAATCGACTTTATCAAACGTCAGTCCTGACACCAGAGACCTTTTTCCGTGGAGTCTCAACAGGAACAATATGTCCTAAAATCGTTAAGGATGGCTGTCGTGTTTATTTAGTGTCTTTTATTTATTTTTGACGACTCATCGATGACTCGGCCTCTCCCCTCGCCTTTTATCTGTCGTCAGGGGGAGCTCCTGAGTCACATAGTGACATCACTTTGATGTCGAAATCTTCGCTCTTAGCAAGGAGAGTTCCTTGTTGGCTGTCCGACATATTATGACATTTGTTCCTTGTCCAGGCGGTTGCCAACCCGTCTGTTTATGATAAAATGAATCAAGAGGAAGCTGAATGTTGTTCCTTTAATTTCAACAGTAGATAAAAATTGTGTTAAGTTACAATTTTACAAGATTGAATAAAGTAATAGTAATTAATTATCAATAAAACAATTCCCCAATTTATATAAATAATAACTTTTTCAAAATAAGAACTTTTGTTATATAATTCAAATTTTGCATAAATTTGAGTTAAGTTTGCAGAAATGATTTTTTACAAAAATTCTGGATGAAAAATTCCAAGTTCTAGATGGAATATAATGATTCGATTCTACATAATTTTATGGCATCATATTGTTCTCTGACTAAAAGGGAGATAATGCTGCATAGAACAATATTGTACTAGTTCAGCTTGTTGAATTGAAAATAATTCTTACAGAATTTGTATAGCATATAAATTATGCTATAAATAAATAGCTTATCAACTATTTATTTATAGCATAATTATTTATAACATAATTTTCAACTTTCATATTTTAGATACCCTGAAGTATTGAAAGAGATATGTAAATTTGTGATCATATAAATTTTATTGTAAATTTAGAATAAAATACAGAATTAGTCAGATATAAAACAAAATGTTAAGTAAAAATGAGAAATATGCATGTATTTATAAAAATAGCTATTTCTAAAATAAGTCATGCATCAAAATATCACTATTGGCAATTTTAAATTTTAATAGTTGAGTCATATGAAATGTTTTAAAATCATAATAAAATTATGTGATTGGAAATGTAATTTCAGTGGACTGTAAACACAAAATGAATGCTATCAATATATTGATCATTGCATATGAACTTATGCATATGTAAACTGCATTGGCCAAACACAGGGCTTATTGACCCCATTATAATCATGACTATGAGTAGTTGTAATTTGAGAACTATACATATATATAATTCCCTTATTACAAATATAAATTATCAGATGTGATGCATACATAAGTCATGACTATAAAACATTCCAGATTTAATGTCTCAACAATGTTATTTTATTTTTAAAATAAATACTGATAAAAGCCTGCTGCAAATCAAAACAATCAGATCAAATTTCACACATAACCAAATTTTGTAACTAGTTACTGTGAAAAGTTTTATATATAATTAATAAATGTTGTTTTGAAAGCAAATACATTTATGATAATTTATCTGAGGAGATAAAAATTAGGAATTTTTAGAAATATTAGTATTTCAAAATTCTATCCAAAAAGTGTATTTCTATTAATTATATTTCTACCTCACAATTCAAAATATATTATATTGGCAAACAAAAAAAATGTAGTATTTCAATAATAGATAAATTACAATTAAATTTTAAACAATTTATAGTTCTTATTATATCAATTTATAATTCTTATTTAGCAAAATATGATAAAAAATCGATATCATTAATCATCATCATCATAATTCTCATTACAGTAGGCTTCCTAATTATGTGGTTTTGGGTTCTGTCATTTCAGAATTATATGTTATATGCAAATCTTTTTATTTGTATTGAATTTCTATAAAATATAAATTAAAAAATTTATTAAACAATTTACTTTTTTTGCAAAAATATCACTTATGGCTTTACATTTTCTAATCTATACTTAAAATATGCTCATAAATTTCATTAAGCCATTCCATTTATTAATGTGTGCATTTGTATATATTGAATTTAAGCATTAGTAGACTTATGCAGAAGTTTTGAGATGAATTAACCACATAAGTTAGGAACCTATTATATTGTTAATTTTTTACTACTTTTCCATTCAAATTTTAATTTCAGATTTTCAAATCTAATTTTAAATATAAAATAATAGTTTTATGCTACTTACCAATATCACAATTTGAACCAATAACAGAATTAGATATTTTAGTGTTTGTTCCTATTTTAGTCCCCTGAGCAATTACAACATTTTTTTCAAGAGTACATCCTCTATAAAAATTTTTTAAAAAATTATTCATATGGTTTATAGAAACTTTTATAAGTTAAATCAATAATTTCCAGTTTTCATTTTTACAATTTAATTTGCAATAGTATAAGAGCTTTAGATCTCTTTATTATCTATAAATATATGTAAATGTTTATTATATATAATTTAATAATTGCCATTTAAGACAATAATTAATGTAAAAACTTTTTAGAAAATCATGACCTCAAGATATATATTGGCCCTAGCTTTATTTCAAAATAAAATTATGCATTAATTACTCATTATATTTTAATGTTTTCATTGATAATTTATTATCTCCTAAAACAAAAATAATTAGGCCAACCTTAAGTCATATGCTCATTAAGTAAAACTTGAAAGTTATCCATTTTAAAATGTTGGATGATATAAGTTCACAGTCTTTGCTAATATTATTCCAAAGCCCATTAATGGATTACCAAGTCTATTAAATTTCATAAAAATTAATCAAATGCAGGCACTCTTTGATTTATGAACATTCTTAAGAATGTGCCATTTTATTTTCAAATTTGAGAAAATATTCAAGAATATTAAACAGTAGGATAGCAGAAAGCTTTAGGAACAAATATAAAATTATTCAGTTACTTAATATAATACAATAGTATTTCAAGATGGCAAAGAATAAAACAATCACTTTATAATTGAAATCTTTTATTCAAATCTCTGAAATAATTATATACAGTATATAAGTAATTTCAGTACTTTTGAATTTCATACAACAAAAGCATTCAAGTTATGAATAAAACTTATGTATGAATTAAATTTATAACTTAAAGACCACTTTTCATTTCAAAGCTATTAGCAAGAAACTATAGAACTTTGAATGTTTATCATTTTTTAAATAACTGAAACTACAAAGATCAAGTGATGCATCATCAAAATCAGTTCCAATAACATAATCATCCTGCTACATTTCATAGGAATCTATTAAATATAAAACTTATTAAAAAATATGTCAAAAGTTTGAATAACTGCCATTTTTAACTGGTTATAACTGAAAGACATGACACTGATGTTGTCTTTAATGGTAGAATATGTCTATAGAATTTCAATTATAGAATTCTATTATCTTCTACTAATAACTTTTGAATTAGTAGGTGCTACTAATTCAAAAGTTATTAGTAGAAGATAATAGAAGTTAGCAAGTGGAAACAAACAAACACATACACAAGCAAATAGATAGACAGTAAAATAATTTTACAAGTTTCTCTTTTCTTCAAAGATCAGTTAAACACGCAGCTATCTATATAAATTTATTCTCATTGGTCAAATTCTATTGATTTTCTATATATACACACACAGATATATATGAATAAAACAGTAATTGAAATTTATTAGTTATCATAGGATGGATTATCATAATTATTTTCCTTTGATATTGCCAGATGGCTGCTATTAGAAAGCAATTATAGTACTGACTTGAAGGTACTCATCATGTTTAAAATACAAAATAAGAATATAATTAATGATGATTAGAGGTGATGATTTTTTGCAATAGTGACAAAATATAAATGCTCCCAACTGACATGTTATGAACACTGTGAAACAGATAGATGCTACAAAATGCTAAATTTCTGGTTTTGTGTCTGGCATGTATTCTCATTTTTCATCATTGATTAATTAATTTTTTATTGGTTATGAATCAGCAACCAAATGAGAAATGCATTCAAATACAAAATCTACACATTACTGTAATATAAATGCAAAATCAGTCATTTAAATATGAAATATTTTTCAATGAGATTTTAAAATAATGTAAAATAATATTTTGTATTTAAAATAAAAATTTTGATATTAAATTAAAAAAAAAAATCTTAAAAAATTAGAATTTTCTAATTTGCTAGGTCTTTCTTGATGCACTCATAAAATTTTTTCACATGACACCAACCAGTTGCCAACTGCTGATATAGCATTCAAATCTAGCGTTAAACAAAATTTTCACTTGCCTGTTGAAACAAAAAGAACTTGTGAGTGTGCTCGTTTCAATCATGTGACTTCAACTACAGAGGGTAAATACGTCACCTCTCTATAAAATATCCTTAGGTTATGCATGTGTTTGTGTTTCTGAGAAAAAGACATTGCCTAACTTGCTCCATTGCTCAACTAGTCCCACTCTACCCTACTTAATATTTGAAGTATGATGTTAATAAAAATTTTTTATGCAATTATAGAAATCTTTCCTTTTTAGGATATCAGAAATAGCTGTGAACCACCAGCATTTTCTTTAGAAAGATTATTTTTCTGTATAGCAAATGATAACAGAACACAAATAGAAACATTACAGAAAATGTTACCAATGATTGAAGAAATAAGGTATGATTGTTACATAAAAGTTTTTTATAGTATTTAAAGTAAATAACATTATTTAAATTGTAATAACAACAATATAATTATTTTTGTTATTGCCTATAAAAATTCCTATACCATCTATTTTATAATGTAATTATAACTTTTTTTTTTGTTTAATTTTTTTAATTTTCTAATTATATGAAAAATATTCAAAATTTATAAAGAAGAAACAGTCTGTAATATTGCAGAAAATAACAAATAGAATGGTAAAGTCATTAGCTGCCAGAGTGATTTACTTGCCATTAAATACTGGATTTAATTCTTGGTCCACATCTTTAAATTTTTTCATAGGTTTTTATATCAATTAACCAAACAAATCTAGCCAAACTCGGCCTGGCGGATAAAGTCCATATTAAATTTTCTAAACGATTATTTTAAATTTAAGCTACGATGCCACCATCTGTTGGATTAATAATTAATTAATTTAGAATTTGGAACTAAGGTGGCGCCATCTAGTGATTAATGATTAAACAATAATTTTTAAATTAATTTTCCCGAAATAAAATTTTGCCAGCGCACCGGACTTGAACCGGGATCCTTGGGTAAACGCCCCAATGCCTTAATTAGACCACGGTGACCTGTGACAGAATTCCATTTCGGAAAGCTTATATATAGCTTATAGAGTAAGTCTCCATAATAATCAATATATAAGCTTCCCGAAATGGAATTCTGTCACAGGTCACCGTGGTCTAATCGGTTAAGGCATTGGTGCGTTTACCCAAGGATCCCGATTCAAGTCGGGTGCGGTGGCAAAATTTTATTTTGGGAAAATTAATTTAAAATTATTGTTTAATCATTAATCACTAGATGGCACCACCTTAGTTCCAAATTCTAAATTAATTAATTATTAATCCAACAGATGGTGGCATCGTAGCTTAAATTTAAAAAATACGTTTAGAAAATTTAATATGGACTTTATCCACCAGGGGGAGTTTGGCTAGGTTCGTTTGGTTAATTGGTAATGGTTTAATCCCCTGTATAAAGTTTGCTTGAAGGGTTTTGATTCATTGAAATTGGTTTTTCTACCCTTCTAGTTAACCACTCACAAATGTCAGCCAGTCCATGGGAGGCCTGACGTGGCCACTACCATGTGATATTCAATTTCATTGTAAAATTCAATGACAGATTGCTAATTGAGCATAAGATATCGAGATTGCTAATTGATCATAAGATATCGCATCATTAAAGATATCGTAATTCACAACAAAAACTTTTTTTGTTGTGAATTGCGATATCTTTAATGGGCTTGGTGATTCTTGATACCAAAATTAGGTAAAATTTCAATACATTGAAATTTTTGTCATATAATGATAAAATTCTATATACAGTGTGTCCGTAAAGTCATGGTGCACTTTTGACTGGTCACAGGAAATCAACGAAACAAGATAGAAATGTGAAATTTTCACCGAATAAAAGTAAACTCTCCAAGTTTCCGTAGTATGATGTGCAAGCGTGTGTGCACACAGGTGATGATGCAACACCACGAGTTTCTGGATACAGCATTCCCCCAGCAGTGGATAGGCAGGGGTTCTGTCAAGCCATGGCCACCATGATCCCCGGATCTGACTTTACTTAGACTTTTACTTGTGGGGTTATGTGAAGCAACATGTGTACAGCGAACGTATCAACGACATTAATCATTTAAAACAGAGAATTGCAGATGTTATTTGCTCTGTTACACCAGACATCCTTAACCATGTGTGGGAAGAACTTGAATATCGTTTAGATGTGTGTAGGGCAACAAATGGAAGCCACATCGAACTGCACTGAATAGGTATGAAACTTGGAGAGTTTTCCTTTTATTCAGTGAAGATTTCACATTTCTATTTATATATATACAGGTAGACCTCGATTAGTGCGAGTTCGAATAATGCGATTTCGATTAGTGCGACTTATAAAATTGATACCGCTTTTCAG
Source organism: Olivierus martensii (assembly GCA_000484575.1). NCBI lineage: Eukaryota > Metazoa > Arthropoda > Arachnida > Scorpiones > Buthidae > Olivierus > Olivierus martensii. The sequence continues at coordinate 43,007 of AYEL01077408.1, forward strand.
TTAGTGCGAGCAAATATTCGATTAATGTGAGTTGTAAGCATAGACCAGTCTTACTAACAAAGCTCCACCTCCTTTTATGGTGTCAATAAACAAATTACCGTTAATTTTTGGTTAGTAAAACCAGACAAGAAGCAGTCCAAGAACAGTCACTTGGCGTTGAAGGGGTGAAACATCAGAAAGATGGGCTTTTTGCCATTAACTGTTTATAGATTACTGTACTATTATTTAGCTTTGCTATCGTATACATACAGTAGAGTCGTTACTGTACTATTATTTAGCTTTGCTATCATATACATACAGTATAGTATAGAATTTTCTCTTTTAAAAAGTATCGAAATGGATAAAAGGAAAAACACTTTCTTACTATTATTTAGCTTTGCTATCGTATACATACAGTATAGTACAGAACTTTCTCTTTTAAAAAGTATCGAAATGGATAAAAGGAAGATCGGAAGAGCAACATTACTGTACTATCATTTAGCTTTGCTATCGTATACATATAGTATAGTACAGAATTTTCTCTTTTAAATCTACTATCATATACATACAGTATAGTACAGAATTTTCTCTTTTAAAAAGTAGTATCGTATACTTACAGTATAGTACAGAATTTTCTCTTTTAAAAAGTATATCATCATATACATACAGTATAGTACAGAATTTTCTCTTTTAAAAAGTATCAATGGATAAAAAAGCAAGATCACTTCTGATGATAAAACAGGAAACGAAAAAAAGAAGAGGTTAGTGATTATGCTACAATACGATAAAACAGGAAACAAAAAAAGAAGAGGTTAGTGATTATACTACAGCAAAAAATGGATGTGATTGAGTGACATAAAAGCGGTCACGCTAATTCTAAGATAGGACGAGATCTCAAAATGCCTGAATCTACCGTACGGAATATCATAAAACATGCAAACGAAATACAGGAGAAAAGTAAAATTGCATTGACTTATTGTGGTTTGCAAACAACTACAAGAAATAGAAGTTTTGTAATAGAAATGGAGCATCTTTTAGCTGTATGAATTGAAGACTTCAACTAAAAGCGCATACCAATTAGTAAAGCGAACATTCAAGCAAAAGTTAGTAAATTATTAATTTAGATGATGAATAACGATATAAAATATGAAAATAAATTTCGTAAACAGTTAGTCAACGATGTAAAATATGAAAATAAATATTTCTTAAACAGTTAGTGCTGTGAGGTTAGCGTGGTTATTCATCGTGAAACTTAGCTAATGGCCGGAATCTCACAAGATCGGCTGAAAATAAATATTTTTTAAACAGTTAGTGTTAAGTTTATTGTGGTTAACATCGTGAAGGTTGGCTAATGGCCGGAATCTCACAAAGCAAGAACCTTCGTGAAACTTAGCTAATGGCCGGAATCTCACAAAGCAAGAACCAATCCGTGAAACTTAGCTAATGGCTGGAATCTCAGAAAGCAAGAACCAATTACATGAAGTTAGCTAATGGCCGGAATCTCACAGAGCAAGAACCAATTACCATATTTTACATATAGTTAATACTTCGAATAATACAAATTCGAATAGTGCGAGAAATTTGTGGAACCCATTATTCACACTAATCCGAATTCGAAAAGTATGAGAAATTCGTGGAACCCATTATTCGCACTAATCGAGGCCTACTTGTACTGATATTATAGAAATTCGTGGGACCCACACTAATCGACCAAGAACATTATTCCCACTAATCGAGGCTTACCTGTATTTAGTTTCTAAACAGTATGTTATTAACAATACTATTAAACTGCTTCAACTAAGACTACTTAAATAAAAACACAGCACTTAAAACTGGAAATGAAAAAAGAAGAGATTAGTGATTATGCTAGAGCAAAAAATGGATGTGATTGAGCGGAAGAGGTTAGTGATTATGCTAGAGCAAAAAATGGATGTGATTAAGCGACACGAAAGAGTCGCTCAACTTCCACTTTCGATTCCCTCTTTTGGTTTTGATTTGGCGGTTGGTTTGATGATAGTATGAAATGCAATTCCTGGTAAGTTATTAATTTTCTGTACTTATTTTTAGTTTACCTATTTCAGTCCCAAGATGTCTCCTTTTTTATACTATGTGGAATGATTTTTTTGTAAAGTTTCTGCATTACAAAAAAAATCATGCTACCATTTCACGCATTTTGGATTCTAGATTAATTTGATGTAATTCTAGTACAAACTCTTGCACAAAAAGTAGTTCGCTTTTATATATTATGCATTTTTTTAGGCAATAATAATATTTTGGTGGGTTAATAATCTTTTATAAATTTAATTTACTTGTAACAGTTTTATCTTATACATTTTTTGCACTTATATCTTAGTTATAGTGTTTTATTTTCTATTTTTTATTTTGTAACACCTCCATGCACATCTTTGTATCGTTACTTACATGAGACTTTACATTTATGATCTGTAATATGTATTATGTAACATTATTTACGGTTTTTAATGAAAATAACATGAACAAGTAATTTAACACACATCACCAACCAATAGCTCTTTCTAACTTTTATAAATAAACAACCTAGAAAAGTATCCCTGCTCTCTATGTAACGGATAACTAAAACTGATGTAGACCAGTTGACAGTGGTCAAAAATGTTTCTTTTATGAAATAAAATATTCTTTTCTGCCTATTGCTTTGCTGCTCTTTTTATTTCTTTTATAAGTAGCAGAATGTCTTCAACCATGGTACTTTTATTTGCTAATGACAATATTCTAATAGCAGATAATCCTGAAGATCTTGAATCTTAAACTGTCTGAAAATAGAACTTAACATATATCCAACTAAAGCAAAATGGATGAAAGATGAGTTTTGTAATTATTATACAAGTATCTTAGGAGACAGTACAATAGAAGAAATAGATAGCTATGTATATCTATGCATATCCATTAAGATAAATAATGATATAACAAAAGAAAAAAGCTGCATAGACATCTTTTAACCATATAAAAACAACCATCACTGATTAAAACATTGATATCAAAATTAAAGTACATCTTTACAATAGCTACATCTTACTAGTATTAACTTATGGCAGTGAAACATGGAATACAATCCAAAAGGAAGACCAGAATTTAATTACAATCCAAAATGCCATAGAAAGGAGAATTTGTAACATAAATAAAATAGAGCATATCAGGCATAGTGAAATTAGGAAAATATCAGATATTAATGATATAACTGAAACAATAAACAACAGAGAGCTTAGAAGGGCTGGTCACATTGTCTGAATGAGTGATAATAGATAGACAACAGCTCAAGTAACCAATTGGTACTCCAGAATTATAAAAAGTAGATTTGGCCACCCCTTCTGAGATAGGAAGATTTAATCATGAAACTCCTTCTATTCTTCTAACTTTTGAGCTTTTCCATTCTCTAATGAAAATGGAGTCAGTAGTAAGTAGAAAATGGAAAAGCTCAAAATAGGAGTTGGAATCTTTGCAACCTATAGTCATGGAGAAATTTGAGTGATAGCACAGATCAATCAAGATACTCAAGATAACCAGTTATAATATTTATATCAGACTATCAGGAATGTTGAATCATCAGATATTGAACTATTGGATTTCTATTCTACTACTTTACTTTCTTTTCTGGATCTTTCCATCTCAGAGGGGGTTATTTAAACAGAAAAGACTATTTGCACTTATTTGTGACTTATGAAGAATATGTTGATTTTTGATCTCAAAATATTTTTGAGTTTGTGTGGAATATTTGCATCTTGAAATAGGGAATTTAAAAATCCTTATTTCCAGTTATAATTTGTTTGCTTATTTATTGTTATTTTAAGTTACAAATACATTTTTTATTTAAAGATTGTTTTATTTAATTTTAGCTGTTATTACACATACTGGCAATTCCTGACTTATGTAGTTCTGGTACATATAGATCCATACTTATGTAGGTTAATTTTAGTTAAGAAGCAGGGTCTGAACCCAATCCGCTTCTGAATAAATTGAAAGTGTGGGAGTCTGAATTGAAATCAGATCCTCAAAGATGGTAAGCAACTATTTTACCATGTGACTTATGTGCTTATTCTTTAATGTAACTACTTTTAATGTTAAGTTTTTGTGACCCACTAATACTCTAACATATGCTTCAACATATGTAGATTTGATTTACACAGGTTTTGCGAAATGATCCAACTATGTAAACTGAGTATTGCTTGTACTTACAAATTTTGATATTATTTGTAAATATTTGATTATGGATGCAAGCTAGACTTCAAGTAGAAGTCTACCTTGCATCCATGAAGCAGCTAACCAAAAATTAGAAAGAAATGTAAAATAACAAAAAATTGTTCTGGATTTTAAACTAGAAACAAGTTTTTTAATATTTCTGAAATTAGTTTGGAATAATTGTTGAATGATGTTATTCAATAATGTAAATTTTCTTATTGTAAATTCAAAATACTATGTAAAACACAAACACTTTCAGTAAGGATGTATTATATTTATGTCATATGAAATAAATAGTATATTATTTCTGAGAGTGCTTGTGTATGACTTAGTATTATGCCATTCAATATTTCATGAAAAGTAATTTTTTGATCAATCTTAAAATTAGATATGATCGAAATTAACTATTTTAAAATCAGATAAAAATTAGTAACATTTCTGAAATTTTATGAAATGTCACTTTAAAAACTTTAAGATTAACTGCTTAAACTTAAATACTTAATCACAACCAAACTAGCACTTTTTGCAGTAAAGAAATACTTTAACAACACAAAATTTGTGAACATTTTCAGTTCTTAACCATCATCAGGCACATTCTAATCTTAACGAAATTGAATCAGAAGGATTACATAAGTTGCTATGGCAACTTCCAATTCTTAGAACGTAGTCATTTAAAGATATTTGATTTGAACTAACATCCAATAAATTAATAAAATAATATAGGATACAGGTTATAAACAAAAATGAAATACAATAAAAATAAAATTAATACAGGTTACATGAAATAATAGTTCATTAATAAAGTTCATACTATAGTACTCCATTCATCTTTAGGCTATCATTAAAATCATTCATTCCTTAAGTTTGCTCTTTGTTTCAGGTGTACTTCCAGGCTTGCAGTGGTTCCCAAGCCAGTCTATCATTTATTAAATTTTCAGTATTCCCTCTTCTAAGTATTTCAAGGGACTCTGTAATCACCCGTTGTGTACGTGGTAGAATTGGTTTTTTCATCTTCGTTTCGTCCCATAATATATCTATGTTCCTACTAAAGGCCTCCTGTGTGAGAGAGGTGGATACTTTGGCTTGTTTAATGTCCTTCTTATGCTCTTCCACCCTCTTTGCCAGTGTTCTAGTGGTTACTCCCACATATGCGGCTTCTTCGTTCGATTGTATAGCTCTAATGGGTATTCTATACACACCTTTACGTTCAAACTCCTTAAGCGGGTCTTTTTCATTTCAGAGTACATTAAATATAGTAGGGGCCCTTTTTTGGAGCTATTTGTTTGTTCTTGTTCTTCGCTATTTTTTTTATAACTCCTAAGTTTCTTAGATGGTAAGGCACCGGTATAAAATCCTTCATTGCATCTGGAATGTTCTATCCCACTGGTGTTACTGGTCTTTTTCATTAGTTTCATAGAGCCCTTTTTTGGAGCTATTTGTTTGTTCTTGTTCTTCGCTATTTTTCTTATAACTCCTAAGTTTCTTAGATGGTAAGGCACCGGTATAAAATCCTCCTCATTGCATCTGGAATGTTCTATCCCACTGGTGTTACTGGTCTTTTTCATTAGTTTCATAATTTGTAATAAAAATGTTTTTCAGTATCCGTGTTGTACACTCCTATGGTTCGTTTGTAATTTAGCTCCCTATTTAAGTCTTCACTTTCACTGCAGTATGTTAGAAACATTTTTGAAATACTTAGAAGAGGGAATACTGAAAATTTAATAAATGATAGACTGGCTTGAGAACCACCGCAAGCCTGGAAGTACACCTGAAACAAAGAGCAAACTAAGGAATGAATGATTTTAATGATAGCCTAAAGATGAATGGAGTACTATAGTATGAACTTTATTAATGAACTATTATTTCATGTAACCTGTATTAATTTTATTTTTATTTTTATTGTATTTCATTATTATTTATAACCCCCTGTATCCTATATTATTTTATTAATTTATTGGATGTTAGTTCAAATCAAATGTCTTTAAACGACTGCGTTCTAAGAATTGGAATCCTCTGATTCGATTTCGTTAAGATTAGAATGTGCCTGATGATGGTTAAGAACCAAAAACGTTCACAAATTTTGTGTTAATAAAGTATTTCTTTACTGCAAAAAGTGCTAGTTTGGTTATGATTATGTCACTTTAATATTTTATGAAAAAACTTTCTGGCTTATTCCCAAATTATTATTCTAATCAATAAAGGCACAAATTATTTCTGGCTATCTTAGAATCTAATAATATAAAATCAAATAAAAAAATAAAAAATCAATTTTAGTCAGTTAATTGAGCATTTTTTTTATAACCCTGGAAATTTCTAACTTATCCAAATTTGATAATACTTGGTACTTATAGTCAACATGAACCAGTTGCCAAATTTTCATTCTATTTTCTAAGGAATTATACCTGCCTCACAAATAATAGATATAACATACACACAATATAGAAAGAGAGAGCTATACATAAGTTATTATTATTATTAAAGATAATGAGTTATAAAAAAATACTTACAATGACTGTAATGCCTTGTTCTTTGCAAAGCATTGAAATACCTGCTATTAAAGATAATGAGTTATAAAAAAAATACTTACAATGACTGTAATGCCTTGTTCTTTGCAAAGCATTGAAATACCTGCTAATACTAAACAAATTGCTATCCATGCAAGTGAAGAATATGAAGAGAGACAATTCAATTCAGTGGCTATTATTTAAAAAACTTTTTATTAAAAAACACATTAATTTTAATTAATATAAAAATTTTTATATTTATTTAAATATGCTTTGAATTACTATACTCTATGATATTTATAAACTAAAAAATAAGAATTATGATCCAGTTTAATATTATGACTATATATTTATTTCAGACTAAATTTTAATAGAGATTCATTAAATGTGTATATCTTTTCATGAAAAAATTACCCAATTTGAATGAAATAAATATATTCTATTACTGTGTAATAAACAAATTTATTTTGATCATTAAACCAAACAAACTCTTCAGAAACTGCTTGTATTTCTATTAAATATAGTCTATTAAATAACGTAGCTGTTCTAGAACAAGATTGTTCTAATTAGAGTATTGTAACTGAGGATGGTATAATTTACATACCGAAAACGTTTTTATTAAAATTAAAGATTGGTTTTAGACTGCTAATTGTGCTCGTTATTTAATAAACTATATTTTGATCATTTTTAGTATTTAATGGATACTAGTAATACATGCAAATTTCATTCAAATTGCATAATATTTACATGATATATTGGCAAACAGATGTCATCAGATACAATACAATATTAAATTATTATTTAAAGGCCTGATTCTCTAGATGGGACAAATATACACATATGCACTCACACATTCTAGATTTAATTGAAAAGTATACTACCGTATTACTTCGAATTTAAGCTGCAGTAGGATTTTAAAATTGGAAAAAAAAAAAATTATAATAGGTATTGAAAAAAAGAAACATTTTTATTTACTTAAATAGGATTTATAATAAGTATTGAAAAATAAGAAACATTTTTATTTACTTAAATAGTACTAATATACATAATAAGCTGGTTAGTGAGGATCTTCAGATATACTATCACTTTCGTTTTTTTTTTTTTTAAATAGTGTTATGTATCTTCTCCCAAACATATTCTAATCAATCTTTCATCAATTCTGTTGTCATCCATGCATTCTTTTGTGCTCGAACCTTTTGAAAATTTTCCTTGGGTATAGATTTTTTTGTTCAAACTAATAAAAGATGGCAATTTGTTTCCATCAACAGTTATAAACAGCATCATAATAATTCATGATTTTTCTTATAATTAAAATATGGCCAGATACTACGCGATTCTACAAGCTACTATCAATGTTGACCACTCCATCACCAGTCCAGTTCACAAATGCAGGGAGACAACCACTCCGCCATCTACCAATACTTTTAAGTATTACAATATTTCCATAAAATATCAGTACAAAACAATTTTCCAAATTATTCAAAATCATTTTCCATTTAATTTTTACAACCATAAAATACTTTTCTGCATCAAGAATTATTTTTAACAATTGTAGCCAGTTAGCAGAACAATTCTTAACATTTGACATTTTTAACGTAATACAAAATTTCGTTCCATCCAGCCAACATGGCTGCCTCCACGATGCCTCTTTACTGGTAAGTCCAACCTTCCAAATCTTTACATATTGAAGGTCAATATGGAATACTTCAAACCTACATTACTCCTAGATTACAGCCTAAATGTTGCCAAGTTCGTCAATATCAAATAAAAAAAAAAATTTTCCTTGGGTACAGGTTTTTGTTTAAAATAATAAAAGATGGCAATTTGTTTCCATTAGCAGTTATAAACAGCATTACATATAGTAATTTGTGATTTTTCTTAAAATTAAAATAAGGCCATATATGATGTGATTCTACACAGCTGCTATCAAACAGCAACTGGATTAAATCAGAAAAGCACGAATGGGGGATCACCGAATAAACTGTTATCAATGGTTGTAATACTATGCGCATAGAGTGTAAACAAAAATCCAATCAGTGGGGAGTGGAGATTGGGAGAAATAAAATGTTAAAATATTCACTTTGAATTTAAGCTGCATCCAAAATTAACAAACGGGGAACCACAGAATAAACTGTTATCAACGGTCCTAATACTATGCACATGAGTAGAGTGTAAAGCAAAATCCCGAATGTTGAGGAGTGGGAGATGGGGGAAATAAGATATTAAAATGTTTGCTTTGAATTTAAGCCACACCCAAATTTTACATCATCTCAAAAATTTGAATAAAAAGTGCAGCTTAAATTTGAAGTAATACAGTATTTGTAATTTATTTATTTTAAAGAATAGTTTGCATCTAAATGAAATAAGTGTATATGAAATATATAATAAATAATTTTGAAGCCATTGTTAAGATTACCCGGAAAAACTAATGCAGCTCTCATTGACCAAAAAGAAACTGATTACGGTTCTCAAATATTTGAGATTCTCATATATGGCTCTTAGTGACATGAAGCTTGGCCACCCCTATCATACACTTTCATATAGAATAAATATTTCAAAACATCAATTTAAAAATTAATTTTATTAAAAGTTATATCATTGTTATAACCATACTTCATATTATATAAATACCAGTGGTCCTTAACTTATGTAAATCTAGCTGTACATAAAAAAATTTTGATATTCAAATATTTTTAAAAATCATTACATATTTCAAAATCATTACATTAAAAATCATAATTCCACAGACTTATAAAGTGTTACCCAAAGCTTTAGTTAAACAATAATAAAGCACCAAAACAAATTAGTGATAAAACTTGTTTAATTAACAATCCAAAGAACCAAAACAACAACAAATTTAAACTAATTCAAAATAATAAATAACCTTAAAAAATAACTTAGTCTCTAATACCTTCATACTCCAATACAGAAAAAGTAATCAGTTGTCAATGTCACAAAAGAGAAATTGATACTAATACAAATACTAATTCAGTCATCAGCAAACTACATCTCCCTGATCTAGAGGTAAATATCTTTTTTACAATAGCAACTTTTAGAAGTCTTGTGTTCAGCTCATTTACTTACAGTTGTGCAATAATCTTCAATTTCTAGTTTATAGATAAAACAATTCATGTTATCTTTATAATTTGACAATAATTACTTACTGATTGTAAATTGTTGATGAAATCAGTCTTCAATTCTTGAATTGGATTAGTGATATTAATTTAGAATGGATGACATCATATGACAAGTGAATTTGTTTGGAAGACTGAATTTCCATTCCATAATTTGTAACCTGAAACTTCCAAGATCAAGGATATGAAATATAAGTTAGTCCTTAAATTAAAACATAATACAGTAAGATCCCCCCTTAATGCTGTCAGTATTGCATTTTATATTAAATTAAAATTTTATATGATACAATAATATAACCATCATTGCAATACTTACAAAAATTAATGACACTATCAATATTATTATTATTACTGATAATGGATTAATTTATATAATAATTTTGTTTACGTTCATTAGTGTCATAAACATTTTTAAACTGAAATATCTTGAAGGCTATGCAATGAAACTTTATAAATTTATTTTATTTCCATTCCGATAAGTTACACTTAGAGTTTAAGCCTATTGAACATTCTAAAAAAATATACAAAATTTCAAATATCGATTAAACTTAATAAATTATTCAATAGATGATGCAACATGTCTGCCTGGAATATTTGCTTTCTAGTGGATTAAATTATGTCATTAACTTATCTTTCAGGCAAAATTTAATGCTTAAGAAGAATATATGATTACATGTGATTAAAATGGTAAAAAATCAATAAATTGTATGAATATCTTCCATTTTAATGTATAACTATGGATTTTTTTAGCAATACGTTTTCTGATGTCAAGCTGTTTCACACGTGAGAAAATAATACTGAATCTTCTATTTTTAACTTATATAGACATTTGCCAGTGTATAGTTTTATCAACTGATTTTAGAGAAATTCAGTGGCAACAAGTAAGGAGTTGACAGCCAGACTGTACAAATCCCCTTATTCATTCACATTGGTTGACAGCAAATATCTGTAAATGAAATATCAATATGAATTCATCCTTAAATTTTTTTAAGAGATATCTGCATTGGTCAAGATACCAACCTATAGTCACATGTCAAAATTAGGCAGTTCTTTTGGTAAAAACTTTTGCAATGATTATATGTCATTGATCATTTCTCTTGGAATAATAATCAGTAATAGCCATATGAAGATTTAACCCTGACCTATCCTATTATTGTTTTTTATTAGCCCTTCTTTATTTTTATTATTATTTGAAGTACAGTAAGACACCATTTAATGCGGGGGATACGTTCCAAGGAAAAAAGCGTTAAATGAAACAGCGTTAAACGAGGTCATTTTAACACAAATAATGAGGATAGGTGAAACAGGACAGTGAATAAAAATATATATACATAGCATTAACTTATATATTATTTAATTAAATAAAATGTTAATATGTTAGTAACTTAGGACTAGACTTATATCTATAATCAACATATCACAGTCACTCAGCTAAAGAATTGATAGGACAGAAGGTGTTAGTAATACCAACCAGACCGATAGGACAGAAGGTGTTAATAGAGTCCCGTATCAGATCGATGAAATACTCTTAGAGTTGGCCACATTTACGAGAGGTTACATCAGCAGGGATGAAATTGTACGGGCCTACACACAATTTTACAAAAGTTATTTGAACTGCTGACCAAAAAATTCAATGCAAACAAGTATCGTCGAACGGAACTCTGCAGAACTCTCCCAAAAATCCCCAGCATTCCACGTACCACTTCAGATGCTGTGCACCACACGACATCAGATAAGTCACAAAATTATCAGGTGTTATATCCTTTTTATGAAGCCCCAAAGCAAAAAATGATCCAAGAAACATTTTACTTATAACTGCCTCCTAAACATGATCCTTCAATTTTTCTCTAACCCTTTAAATCACCCTGTATAAATTAAATTGTCTTCTTATACACAATTTTACAAAAGTTATTTGAACTGCCAACCAAAAAATTCAATGCAAACAAGTATCGTCGAACGGAACTCTGCAGAACTCTCCCAAAAATCCCCAGCATTCCACGTACCACTTCAGATGCTGTGCACCACACGACATCAGATAAGTCACAAAATTATCAGGTGTTATATCCTTTTTATGAAGCCCCAAAACAAAATATGATCCAAGAAACATTTTACTTATAACTGCCTCCTTTACATGATCCTTCAATTTTTCTCTAACCCTTTAAATCACCCTGTATAAATTAAATTGTCTTTCATCTTGTATAATACATAAATCGGGCAATATAGCTTCGAGTTTCGGTTATAATCTCTTGAAAATGTTTATCATAGAATCCGCGCCCGGCGGTCGATTCCCGTCTTCCACAATTGGATAAACCCCTTTGCAGGATGGGCTACTTATGGAAGGACAGGTTTCACCTCTTCATTTAGTATTCTTCTACAAAGGAAAGTGATGTCATCTACTTTCTATAACATCGGAATAAGTTATGCAGAATTTTATCGAATTTAAATATGTTCGTATCAGGTATCCTAAGATATATTCTTTGATGTTATTAAAAGTATTGATTAATGCCATTATATATGATTCTTTGCTACTCATAATATACAGCGAAAATTTACGGTTATTGAGAGCAAATTTCCAGTAAATTGAAATATTTTAGTATTCTTCTACAAAGGAAAGTGACCTAAAAAGTATGATCTAAAGCAACATAAAAATTGTAGTAATAAATAGATTTGTCAATAATAACAATTATGCATTTGAAGATTTATATTGAAAATTCATAAATATCTTTTGATTATTAAGTTAAATTTTTTTTATATAATATCGATGATTCTCTCAATAACAACACCCTATACGTGTAATGTTTAAATACCATGCTATTAATTTCCAAAATATAATTTTGCCAATTAATAACATGGAATTTAAACAATATAAATATAAAATTTGTGGGTATTATATATAAAATTTAATTATTACAAATATTATTGATTTATTATTTTAACTGTAATTATTAAATTTTCTTATTTATTATATCTATCGTCTAATATACATTTAAATGCCAAATTAACAAAATTTTTCCTACTTGGAAGTTTTCATGAAATCTTAATAAGTAAACATTTGTAATTTCAAAACATTCCAATTTTTCGTATTAAAATATTTCAATTTTCTGGAAATTTGCTCTCTCTTAATAACCTTAAATTTTCGCTGTAAATTACGAGTAACAAAGAATCATATATAATGGCATTAATCAATACTTTTAATAATATCAAAGAATATATCTTAGGATACCTGGTACGAACATATTTAAATTTGATAAAATTCTGCATTACTTATTCCGATGTTATAGAAAGTAGTTTAATTTATTCAATGTATAGTGCAATGTAAAACCGTGGAGCATCTCACCTAGTGGGGCAACTCTACTGGAATTACCCTATAGTGCAATGTAAAACCGTGGGAAGTAGCTTATTTTTCTCTAGTTCGTTAGTATTTAAACCGGTGGCGATAGAAGGCAGTTTATTATAACTTTCTATAAGCCCGCCAAAAATATAATAAGATAGCCAATATCAGATCATCAATTACTCGCATTGGAAATCGAAAAATTCCCAGTGAGTGTTGGAATTTTCAGCAAAAATTATTCAGTCATTTTTTGAAATAATATTATTATTCAAATTAATATCAGCATAGTAAAAATTAATATATTTAATGTGTTCTGGTGTAGTGGATACTTTAAGAATACTTTGCTATCGATATCGTCCTAATTTAGCTATTTTAAGTCACCTGATTAAAAGTTGCATCTCATCCTGATCAACGGATAAGATGGCAATTTTCGCTTCATGATTAGATACCGAATTTAAATTTTTGTATTTATAATTATTCATAAATAAAGTGATAAGAATATATATTTGTATACAAGAAGAGATCTTTGGTTCGAAGAAAGTTCAAAACTCTCAGTGTAACTTATAAACAGAGGAGACATGAATTGCTTCAATGCTTCATAGATATATGGTAGGCCTATACCTACTTTACAGACCGTTAAAAAAGGGATTATAGAAAAATGATGATGAAAAATATGGCATGGGACATAGTTTGATAACACAGTTACATAATTTATTATATGTTTAATATTAATTCTGAATGAAGGGCTTAGAAAAAACTGCTAAACTCTTTTTCTTAAGTGTTTGGGCTAGCTTATTTTATATGGAAAAATGGACACTCTTATATCTTCCTTAATTAAAACAGATGATTATATATTTTAATATATAATATCCACGGTATACTTATATATTAAAATATATAGTGATCAGGAAGTTTATTGGATAAGTAAAGACTTAATTTTTGTTATTTATTAAAGTGAATATCATCAAAAGCATAGCGGCACTTTTCCCCGAATATTCGGGGTAAGATGACTAATAATTAGTCATCCTATCCCGAATATTTTATATCTATATCTTACCCTGATCATGCGCACTAAACGGCATCGCAAAGAATGACGAATAGAAAGCGCGCTAATTTCGTTTGGACGAGCAAAGATGGAGTCACAACTGTCGATCAATTCGCATTTCGAGGACGATTGCATCTTAATAAAAGTTTCATAAATGTATGGTATAGATAATATCTTGATATGACTACATCATATGGGAATCACAAGAGTTTATTTGAAGCATTTTTATTAATTAAAACAATCATACATATCGATATGATCGATATATCTTTCCCAGATTTTACGTTATTTTTCGAAATTTTATAGATAACAATTTTGTTTTTTCTTAAATTTCATATTTATATAAAAGTTTCGTTTTAATACTTTCAATAGAAAAATACCTTTAAAAGCTTAGAATATAAACTGTAAACGTAAAATCCATACTGATATGAAATGAAAGCATGTTTATCATTGAGTATATACAATTTCCTTATGAACCGACTAAAATATATCATTTAGCATCGGTTTTCATTATTATACGTGTAACATTTAAAATTATACAAATTAAAAAAGTCTAAAGTTTCATTATAATAAAACTAATTTTATAGGTACGTTATCTGCTATTTTAATTAATTTAAAATAATGAATTCCCACTCATAATGGCATCCTTCAATAAAATTATTTTGTAGCTAAATAGTTATAACAAAAATCACAAGTAAATATGATCAATTCGTATTGAAACATTAACTTCATAATTTCTTAATTTTAAATGTAATAAAACTTTCAGAGGATTCATTAGTATGAAACAGAACACGCCAATTATTAATCATTATCAGAAAATAAGAATTTTAATTAGATCATCCATTCATTGAGGAAAAAACTTTTAAATGTTTACATGGTCTCTTAATGGATCAACTATAATCTTATAGCCATCAGTTACTTAAATATTTTAACAATTTATATCTTTCTTCTTGCAAACAATTTTCTCTGTTGTATTGAAAATTATTTATAATACATGTTCAATTAATTCTTCTACTGCTTTGCATGTCTTCTATCCAACAATGCTCAATATTTCGTATTTACTTATACAATTTTATAAAAACATCACAAAATTTATATATAGCTATGGATATATACATATCCGTAAAATTATAAATTTTCATTTATTGATAAGAAAAATTTTTAATTTAAAGTGATATTTCTTGTCAATTTTTTCAACAAGAAATTGCACAAGTTGACAGTTCTACTATAATATATAAATTAAATACCAGTGAACTTGCTATAATATAATCTGGATAACGTTATGATATTAAGGTTCATAGATTAATCAGATTACAGAAACTTTCTGTACAACAAAATAAAATAATAGTCACTATAAATTTATCAAAATCTCTGTTCAATAATGCAATAGTTTACATTCTTCAATATTAATTATAAAAAAAATTCATGCATTAATTGGCATTTGCAGGAAAGTTATCAAGAAATGCTAACTTTTTATGAAAGAGAAAGAAAAAACTTTTGTGAAATAAGGCTATCATGAATTTGCAGTAAACTAATAATAATTGAAAAGTTTTATCAGAAAGAAATTTGTTTAGAAAAAATTTTATTCATAAAAATTAAAACACATTTGAATTAATTTTTTCTATATTTACAGTGGTGGACAAAAGTATTGATACCACCCCATTTTTTTATTATTTTGGCAATATAAATATATAAAATACTTAATTCATTTAATATATTTTCAAAGAAAGATATTTCAAAACTTAATAGTTGAAAAATGTTTCTTTAATATTTTAAGAAAAAATATAATATTCAACTTTCGTATTTCAAACTAACATCCTTCACAACATATTTTGAGAAAATGTTCATTTTAATTTTAAGCGAGAACAATTTTATTTTACGAAACTTACAAATCATAATATTTTTCTTTACAGAAAAATTATTCAAATGAAATATTTCAAAAAATTGTAAGATTAAAAGAAGAAAATTCCTGGTAGAATAACATCTGAAATGTTTACAACAATAGCAGATATTAGTTTTCTGTATTTATCCTGTCTTTTTAATTTCTCAGCGAAGATATTTCAAGCAAATAATTAAGCTATAAATCATTTTCCAAATGCTTAATTTTTAAAGTAGATTTACTGTTAACTTTTCCAAATATTATTATTTATTTATTTTTGTATTAATTCCATCTTTTTCAATTTCTTGATAACATAATTTTTCTGGGTACTGTATTTAATAGAATTTATGACATACAATGTATAGTATAACTAAATTTAAACCCATTTGTTACCTTCAATATGGTATTCGCTTGCACGAGTGCTATTATTTATTAATGTTTATTTATCGAATTTTGATAAATTTAGGACACATCATATTCTTGTACAGGCATCCTTGCTTTGCGGCGCTTCGCTAATACGGCGCTTCTCAGTTATATTCTATGATTTTATTGTATATCTCAAATTGAAAATTATTTGAAAAATAATATTAAGACTAGATATATAAAATATAAATTAATAAATAGACGTCGTCAAATCCGGAGTTATTACTTATATTTTATGTTTTTATTGTATATCTCAAATTGAAAATTATTTGAAAAATAATACTAAGACTAGATATATAAAATATAAATTAATAAATAGACGTCGTCAAATCCGGAGTTATCTTGAAAAACTGAAGATGTGAGACCTGGAATCGAACCTGGATCCTCCAAGATGATATGCAAATACTTTAAAACGCGGCTGTCTGGCCGAGATTTTTAGGCCTAGTTCTATTGTGTACTCAATGAATTTGTTTTTAGGCTTTTATATGCATTAACAAATCAAAAAACGCTGTGATTCGCTTTACAGCGGTGGTCTGAAACGTAATCGCCTCAATAAGGAGGTATACCTGTATATAAATTTAAATCTTGCTTCTCTATAAATTTAAAAATTTTATTATTTAACTGTTCAGTTACTTTGCAGTTTTTTCTTTAATCGTCGTCAAACTTTTTAAATTTTTTTATGTGATGTCAGTTGTTTTAGTATTAACTGAATTCGTGGCATATAAAAGCTTTCAATATTCGAATGATTTTTTTTTTCAGAAATGCAAGTTTAATATAAAATTTGAGATATTCTGTTAGATGCTTTTACTAATCGTTACCATATGATTTCATTCATATTTAATATATATCTAAACTGTTTTAGAAAAAATATTGAAAACTAATTCTATAGGTTAATGAAATTTTAGTGCTTCAATTTCTGTATATTAATCTCAACTATTATAATTGAATTAATTATTGCATAGAATATTCAATGCAATATACTGTATATCGAAATTTTTTACCAGTGTATGCATTCTGCATGTTTGGATTGGTCAAAACTTGGAATTTTATTGTGTTACAGAATTCTAAGATTAATTTGCAAAAATCAGAAATAATGCAATTCTATTAATTGATTCTGTAATGAGAATAAAGACATTTGTACTAAACTTAACTTCATTTTAAGGAGTATAGATGTTTCGACAATGTTGTTACATTAATGAGTTTTGTTTCAACAATTAACTTTGAATTATATTATATTTTTTAATCCACGTTAATAAAATATGCTTTGTCTTAGATTGGACAATTCCGAACGTTATTAATAAAATGGAGAATTTTGAATAGATTACATATAAAAACAAAATAATGTAGAAATACTTTCATCTGAGTCATATAACAGTATTCACGTTTAATTCCTATTTAATATAAAAAAAGTTATAATATCTTCGTTTTTAATTTTAGAATAATTGAGTTTATTGAAACTCTTATTAAGCGAATTAAAAATTCATTTGTTGGGAATTGAGAATTCGGAAAAGTACAAAAATTATGTAGTAGATTTAATCGTTGAAAAATTTAAAAAATGTTTGTTTAAATTTTATAGAAGTTACGGTCGTAGAGATGATTTCGAATTCCCTTTTGTAAAATAACATAAAAATTTATATTTTATTGCAACTATGACGTTATACTGCAGGATATAGTTTTGTCTCCGCTAGATATGAAGCAAAATTCTTGATTCTGTTTTATCTTATAAAATAAGCCTCAATTCCTGAAAAACAGTTAGAGAAATCTGATAGCCATTAAGTGTTGTGCCAACTCCTTTATTTTTTATTTGTGTATAGTATATTGATGCCAAAATATGCCTATGTGCCTACAGACAAGCTTTCCACTTCACAACTACTTTACAATAGCCATATTTACATATATATGAGATTTATATTTTATTTTATCCAGGAATTTTGAAGAAGATATGGAAACAATCGCCAAATTTGACTTTCGATCATTCACGATTAATATAATTTTCTATAGATATAGGAAAGTAAAAATTCTATTTGATATAATTTCACTTAGGATTTTTATTTAAATTATCACAATTTTATAAGAAAATTTTTCATTTGTGCCAATTGCCGCAATCAATGGTTTAATCTGTTGATAGTTTTCGGGATCATTCTAAACAAATGATCTTTTTCTGTTTTTAATACGATAAATCATCTGCTTGTATTATAAAAGCTTAACCGCTTTCCGATGTTTATTTTGGAGAAGGTAGATTTGATTAATTTAACTAAAAAACATTGAAAAATTTTATAATCTGTTAATTAGTTCCTGAATTACATAAAAACCATTTACTATACCTAAGCTATTTACTTAATACTTTTGTTTCTCGCATCAAATTGAAAGAAAGCAAGAATTATACAACAAAATGGAAAAAAAATCAATTAAAAGTTTGTAGAATAATTTGAGCATATGAAAAAAAGAGAGAAATGCGAACTCTCCAACTTCGCCTATATTTAATGTATGCAATCAATCAATGAAATAAAAGCATGGTTGTTTTTCGTTGTTACTTTATAAAAATTATACACAAGAATGTTTTTCTTAAATATAAATAGGAAATAACACTCTCTTAAATAAAAAAGTTCGTACAAAATGATGTATAACTATAATTGCAACTGTTTTCTACATAAATTTAAACTAATGATTCTTTATATATTTTTTACTTGATCTTGCAGTCTATAATTGATCCTATAATAGATCAGTAATGCATATGCTTAAAATACTGTAGATTTATATTCACAACTTCTCTATTAATACCATTTAATTTATTCATAACAATATTAATTTATATAATAAAGAGTTCGATCGAAATAAAATAGAATGTATGTTGATGGATGGTTAGAATTTTAAATCTATCATAGGTCTATAGGTCAGAATCATCGTTAAAGTATATGGTGAGTTGATCAAGCGATTAATTAAAGGGTTTTATTAATACGCAATTTAATTTAATTTATGTGATATGTAATACGAATTATCTGTTGATCATTTAAACGGGAATTGATTAATTTACATTAAAATTTGAATAATATTTAACCTTTATAACTTGTAAATTATGTAATTTTTTAAAATTTACGCCATTTTATACAAAAAAATGTTTTAATAATTTTTATATATATTTAATGCATAAATGAAAGATAATATCGAATATTATTATTAGATCTTTAACAGTGACATGAATGTTAACAGTCAATTTTCTATATATAAAGTGCGAATGTTACATGAAGGTGATAAAATATTACAGAATAGCTTTAGTTTTATTGGTCATAAAATTTAGAGCATTAAATCATTTTATTAAAATATATTTACCTCCTCTTGTAATTTAAATTAATTACTGATGTTGTTAATGATTTTATAATTATTGGAGCCAAAAAAATTGAACAATCTTACTATAATAAATTTTTAAATAATAAATCTCTGATAACTCGGATCAAGAAATTTCTTTGAGAAATACCATTTACATGAATTAATTTCTAAGAATGAAAAATTTATGTTGATATATAGATAAATCTGTAACTCGATTTTTATTTTATATAAAGCGTATCAAAATTTTTAGTAAAATATCGAAGTTTGAGCTATATTAATTATTTGGATGAATAAATTCTCAACTATATCTCTGACAACGAATTAAATTGTTAAGGTATCTATAATAAATCATAAAACTATCACCAAATCCTAAGCTTCATTCGGAATGGATTCACTTTATTGACTAGTTATCTCCTACAAATTGCGTGAAAATAAATTAATTCCAAGAAAATTCAGTAATCAATTAGTCTCCATTATGAAAACTTTAATAGAATACAGTACCGATTTCTCCTTTCTTTTTCTTCTATCACATCGTACATACAATATTTGTTTTTTTCTCCCTAGTTGATATGCCAACTATGATAACTAGATACAGCATAAAACAGACTCCAAGACATGAACTTGACGATTCTATTGTTCAAGGCACTTTTTGTTTCGATTGTTTGCAGAACTCCACTAAGAAGACATCCCTTTTATCTTATTGTGCAAAGCTTTTTACTGATTTTTTTTCTTTTTGTTGAACAATTCTCGCTTTCTTTCTAGCTATTAAAATTGGCTTAGACAGCTTACAGCAGGTTAATTGTTTCTCGAAAAAATTAAATTTTACGTTAAGATTTTTGAAAACCATATAATTATGTTAATAGCCGTAATTATGTCACATTATATTTAAATATTATATTCTAATCACAGCAAATTATAGTGATTAAAATAGAAAATATTATACATTATTGCATAGGTATTCTCTATAGATGTATTTTTTATGTATAGATCTACTTAAAGAAAAATTGCTAATATTGTTGTCTAGAATATTAAAAATTAATAAAATTATAATATATAAAATATATTTTTTATTTTATTAAGTTAAATTCTGTCCAGTAAAAATCTTACTGATCATTTAGATCTGTTTAAATAAGAAATTAAAATACAAAGATCAAATTTTCTAACATAAGTTTGACTCTCCAAATCATATATAAAAAATTAAAATAATTAAAATATTAAAATATTTTTTAATGAAAACTGAGTTGTACATATAATTGAAATGTTAATTTCTTTTTCTGGCTGGTTATAGATCTAATTATGTTGTGAAAATAATAAAAAGTACAAAACGTATTAATTTAATCAGATTAAACGAGAATTCTTTAAGTCAAACAACAAAATATTAACCTTAAAAAGTTAACAGTTACAGTGTGTTTATTAGATAATGTTTTGCTGTTATACGGGCTATCAAATTATAACATTATTAAATTTGACTCCCTTCTTATCTTATTTCATTAACGATGTTGAACTAATATACTAATGAAACTGTATAGCATTTGTTTTCTATAATTGATAATTGAATTATTAATTTTAATTATCCAGACAGGATGCTTAAATTATTCCATAAACTTATAACAAGTAATTTTAAATTTCATAAATTTATAATAAGTTTAAGATAATTTTATACAACGTAATTTAATATCATCTGCCTAATCTTCATTTTTATCTCTCTCGCTCTCTCTCTCTCTCTCATGTTTGCATCTTTTTCTTCTTCTTCACTGTTTATGTGGATGTTTGCATCTTTTCAATAATGAATTTAAATATTTTGCAAGTTTCATAGCATTAAATTAATAGATAATATTTGCAGATAGATTAACATAATTTTTTTTATAATTTCTTCTTGAAAAAATTGTTTACTATTATTTTTTTATTCAAGAAATATTTCATAAACAGTTAAAAATAAAACAAAATTTTCAATTTCTGACAACTAATCTTAAAATAATGGCCAATTTGATTTTTTAAAATGTTTTTTTTATAGTCGCGAACCACAGAAGTTATTTATTTTTCAAACAGGCTGGAATTAAATTTTGCATAATTTTAGAAAATATAATTATGATCATGCAATTCAGTCTTGAATGAAAATTGGAAAAATTGAACAAATTTTCCTAATCCATAATATTTATCAATATAACAAGTAAGTGGTTTATTAAAAAGATTTTTTGAAACTATAAATTCTTTCTATTTTTCGATAATGATATAATGGTTATGAAATAATCAAGTTATAGTATTGCTCGCATCCAAAGACATGAAATCCGTCATATCTTACATTTAATTAATCAAGAGTATCTTGCTCAATTTTAATTAACCGAATTAAATATAATTAACAATTTACTTCATTGTTTATTAAATATTTTAAAATGCATTTTTAAATAATTTGCAAAGAAATTTTAATGGCACACTAGGTAAAATTTCTAGAAATCGTTGTTAAACAGGCTTTCAAAGAAATAAATAATGTATAAATTAGCTTTATTTCACTTGTAAATATCTTTTAGCAATATATTCTAGCTTTAAATTGCCTCAAAAAAAATCTGACTAGTGAAAATTGAAATTTATCGTGTGGTTAAAGAATAGAAATCATAATGATGGTAATTTTTCTTATCTTTTGAAAATCAGCAACTCGTCCAAAATTAACAGAA
Organism: Olivierus martensii; assembly: GCA_000484575.1. Lineage (NCBI taxonomy): Eukaryota > Metazoa > Arthropoda > Arachnida > Scorpiones > Buthidae > Olivierus > Olivierus martensii. The sequence goes on from AYEL01077408.1 coordinate 65,513, forward strand.
CATCACTGGAACGTCTATATTTTACACTTCTTAATGGAAATATCATGTTATAACCTATTGTTTTTTTTTTTTTTTTTTTTTTTTTATATCATGTTATAACCTATTGTTTTTTTTTTTTTTGTTTTTTTTTGACAGGTATTTTCCAGCAGGAATCTTCGAAATAATTTTTAATATGGATACATTATTTATAAATTGAGACTGTATACAAGAAATACTTGAACTCTTCAGATATATTTTGTGAATTTTAGACATTTGTAAGTCATAAATACTTTAATATGTGAAAATTTTAAATTTTACTATCAATTCTCTAAATAAATTTTATAGAATAAATTATGCAATATAGGATAAACATAGCACAGGGATGGCCAACCTGTAGTGCTTGCGCCAAAAGGTAAGCGCATTGCATGATTACAAGTAGCGAATTGCATGATTACAAGTAGCATTGCTGTAAGCGCATCGCATTGCTGTAAGCGCATTGCATGATTACAAGTAGTGCACTGAACCCTAGAGAAAAAACTAAAATTTCTTATATAATTTGCCTATATACAGTATATTATAAATCTGAAATGCCTGCGTGCGCGTATTTACTTATAACACAAGAACGGCTGAATGGATTTTTATGAAATAACTTTTGTTTGTTAGGGGATTTACGCAGGAAGGTTTAAATACAAGTATTGATTATTAAAAATTGATTTTTATATATTGTAATTGGAGTAAATTACTTGATATAAAATCCGAGATAGAAGATTGGCACTACAGTGGGTGATCGGTTAACGAACAGTTCGGATAACGAACACTTTTTCGAAAGATTTTTATGTTCGGATAATGAACACTTCACAGAACAAACTGTGGGACCCGCGGACTGACGGAATGACAGGTCAGTCCGATGGCTGCGCGTAAAGCTATGGTTTAACATTCTGGAAGATCCGGGGGTCTCACTTTTCCAATTTTTCAGGAGGGATCTGGGCCCGACCCATTGAAGCCCATCCTTCCGGTTGACTCCATCATGGGTATTGATCAGCCTGTGATGATGGCGGCTCTATAAGTGGTCGCCTCCAGATAATAATATTCCATGAGGATATTTCGGCTTAACTAACCTAATGGAATGACATGCTCGAGCCTTGCGCGTTCGTGGACTTATGGGTAAGGATGAAAGTACAGTAATTTTTCCCAATTAAAATGAACTTGGAGACAACGTAAAACAAATCAAAGACGATTAAAATGAACTTGGAGACAACGTAAAACAAATCAAAGATTTATTAATTAAAATGAACTCAGAGACAACTTAAAACAAATCAAAGATTTATTAAGTTAGAGAGAGATTTTACAATTTTTGGTGTTAGAATGGCACCCATACCAAGTTAGTAAGAGAGAGATTTTACATTTTGGTCTTAGAATGCACCCATACCAAGATTGGTCTTAGAATGACACCCATACCAGGTTAGGAGACAACGTAAAACAAATCAAAGATTTATTAAAGAAGGTAAGAGAGTGAAGACAATGTAAAACAAATCAAAGATTTATTAAAGAAGGTAAGAGAGAGAGACAACATAAAACAAATCAAAGATTTATTAAAGAAGGTAAGAGCTCAGAGACAATTTAAAACAAATCAAAGATTTATTAAAGAAGGTAAGAGAGACGAAGACAACATAAAACAAATCAAAGATTTATTAAAGAAGGTAAGAGAGAGAACAATTTTTTGGTGTTAGAATGGCACCCGTACCAGGTTAAGGTCAACAGGCTTAAACAAATCAAAGATTTATTAAAGAAGGTAAGAGAGAGATTTTACAATATTTGGTGTTAGAATTGCACCCATACCAGGTTGAGGTCAATAGGCTTGGGGATCTCTACCACGGTACAATTGTCGCCTTACCGAAGCACGGAGAAAGTAATACACATCGAAAGGGGGACTGAAACAAGCAAAATATCCCTAATGGACCAGGGATCAAAGATCAAACGTTTACGAGATACAGAGGCATCTAGGCGGCATAGATAGTGTAACACGGGAACGAGACGGGTCGCGTTGCAGATCGCAGTGAGGCCAGGCACAACTCCAAACCACATGCGCCATTTGCAATAAACGGAACTTTGCGGGTCTATATCTCGTAAACGTTTACTTTTGACCCTTGGATATCATTAGGGACTTTTTCCGTGTTTCAGGTCCCCTTTCGATGTGTATTACTTTCGCCGTGCTTCGGTAAGGAGACAATTGTACCTTAGAATGGTGCCCATACCAGGTTAAGGTCAATAGGCTTGGTGATCTCTACCACGACAATGCTATCAATCACTTCGAAAAATCGTTTTAGAATGGTGCCCATACCAGGTTGAGGTCAATAGGCTTGGTGATCTCTACCACGACAATGCTATCAATCACTTCGAAAAATCCTGAAAGAGAGAGAAAAGCAATCGATATTGGACACATTCTTTATCGGAAAATAAACATATAAATAAAAATGCAAAATTATGTATGTATATATCAGTGGTGGCTCGCCCATAAGGGCTGCAGGGCTGCAGCCCTCCCACCAAAATGAAAACATTTTTAAATTATTATAGATATTACATTACTATACAATTATTTTACAAAAACATATTTTTTCCGTTCGTAGTATATTTATTTTTGAATTGTAGGTACTAGGTACCTCGATAGGTGCTCTGTATATGTGTATTGTATGAGTCAGTGCGATTGCGTACTCACCAGGGCTGCAATCAGTGCAGACAGAGTCACACTGCATAATCAGTGTATTGAGCAAGTGGGGGTAACCCGTGATATACGTTTTTGTGATATGTACAGTATATCGTGGGCTGCAAACATTGCAGTCCGCACTAATTTTATTTGATCAGAAATATACATATTAATTGTTAGATAAATTTTTCTATACTTTTCAATATTTATCTTTTTATAAAATTTATTATATTAAAAGATGTTCATAAGAACTAGGTACCTTGAGCGAATTTTCGCTGAAAAACAATTTAATAATTAGATAATTGGGCATTAAATAATTGCTATGAATTATTGTTATATAATCTTAATTGATCAGTTACTGAAAGCATCAATCATTCTTTTAATTTTATTAATTTTTTGAATTTTTTAAATGTATTATTATACATATAATTTAAAAAATTTTGTTGTTATATTTTGTATATTTATTTATTAAAATTTTAAATAAATAATTTCTATTTTATATTATTTATATTGCGTCTGTTATATTATAAAATTAGTATATTTGGAAAATAATATTCACTTTTAGATAATTACCTTTTCTGCAATTATTTTAAATTCATTATTTTAAAAATTAAAATTGCATACTTTTAATGATTCAGCTTATCTGATTTATATCATTGATGCAGTAGCTGTTGTGATTACCATTAAAAAAATTTCACAAGAAGTAGTAGTATTCCCATTAAAGAAAGCGTAACGAAAAATCTAATAAAATAGTGGTAGTATGATACTTAGAAGTAAGTCAAAATAATTCAAATAATTAAAATTAGAAAATATATTAAAGTAAATTAAAATAATAAACAAAAGTTATAACTTTAATGTAATTTAAGTATAAATTTACCTTTATTTAATTTCAAGTAAAAACGGAAACGAGTTTTTCAGTTTACACAGCTGATTTATGATTATATGATTTATTTTATATTAGAAATTCCCCGCTCATATAAATGAGCGGAAATTTACTATTGTGATCTAATCTTATAATACTTTATATAACAGCATATTGTATAATAATAGCTTATTTTGCAAATTTATTTACTACAGTATATATTTTATTAAGCATTAGTTCAAATATGTAGTAATTGCACGGAGGCCCGTGGAGGCTGCACCCCACGGGCGCCGTACCATCGACGGCCTCATTCCACGGGTGGGCCCGCGGGGGCCCCAAGCCCGTGGGACCCGGTTTCATCTCCCCGGTGGGCCAACAACCTGTGGGGAGATGAAACCCCCACAGGTTTCATCTCCACGGTGGGCCCACAACCTGTGGGGAGATGAAACCCCACAGGCCGTGGACCCACAAGGGTCCCGTGGGGTGGAGCTGCACCCACCAGGGACCAGGAGGTCCCCGTCGGGCGGGGGCCCATGGGGACCCACCCCAACGTGCCATTGGGCCCGGTTTCATCACCCCGGTGGGTTGCACCCAGTTTCATCTCCCCATGGACATCGGGGTCCCCGTGGGGTGGGGCTGCACCCCCGTGAAGGGGGAGTTTACAGCATGATGAATGGTTATAATTTCTTTGTTGATAAAATATAAGCAAATATCATAACTTTATTTGAATATTTCGAGATTAAATAAAGTAGTACTTATTTTTTTTTAACTTAAAGAAGTAATTTCAAAATAGGACAAAAAATAATAAACTGAAAATTAATTATTTTTAATAGATTTCTAATAAAATAATTAATTCCTTATCACAAATAAAATCTTCTAGTAAGGGGAATGGGGTAAGGGCGTACTTGGGGGAAATGCATTATCGGGATGTTTTCATCATAAGATAATCGAAATTTTGCTATTTGATATTGTAGTATTCTACAACAAGTTAATATCGATTCTTCCCTTGTAAATATTGTTACCTGGGGAAAGTGCCTAACAGCGCCTTGGGGTAAATGCCTATCAGGCTGTTCTGGCCTCATAACGCATTCAATTTTATTTTTTCATGTTTATATTTTAATCTATTTATTAACTTCTTTTTCTAACATATAACATATACCTATCAGGCTGTTCTGGCCTCATAACGCGTTCAATTTTATTTTTTCGTTTTACATTTTAATCTATTTATTAACTTCTTTTTATAGCATATAACATTGGTCGCAGCTACGTCAGAAAAACCAACAGGGGCGAAGGTTGTTTGGTCTCATAACGCGTTCAATTTTATTTTTTCGTGTTCTACATGTTTATTAGTTTCTCTTTCTAGCATATATCATGGTCGCAGCTACGTCAGAAAAACCAACATGCACGATTATTCAAAAGAAATGAACGGCATGTGAACGTTGTCCGAGATGACGATTGGTAAATCAGTCCTCATAACGCGTTCAATTTTATTTTTTCGTGTTCTACATTTTAATATGTTTATTAGTTTGAATATAACATGGGTCGCAGCTACTTCAGAAAAACCAACATGGACGATTAATCAAAAGAAATGAACGGCATGCGAACGTTGTCCGAGATGACGATTGGTTAAATGCAAAGATATCAATTAAAATTATCGTATAAATCATTTTTTATTCCATAAAAAGCATTTTGTCATATTTCACCATACCATCCCTCACATTTCACAAGGCGGACACAAATTCCGTCCCTCCTGCCTGTATATTAAAGCCGATCTCGATCGGCTTTAACATACAGGTTGGGGGCCATCGAAAAGTGACCCGTGTAAAAGGTATCCTTCATATTTCACAGGGGGGACACAACCTCCGTCCCTCTTTCCATCCAACCTGTAGGCTTATGTTAAAGCCGATCGAAATCGGCTTTAACATACAGGTTAGGGGCCATCGAAAAGTGACCGTACGTCAGAAAAACCCACATGGACGATTATTCAAAAGAAATGAACGGCATGCGAACGTTGTCCGAGATGACGATTGCAATTATTCAGAAGAAATGAACGGCATGCGTACGTTGTCCGAGATGACGATTGGTAAATGCAAAGATATCAATTAAAATTTTCGTATAAACCAGTTTTTATTCGATAAAAAGCATTTTGTCATATTTCACTATACTATCCTTCATATTTCACAGGGGGGACACAACCTCCGTCCCTCTTTCCATCCAACCTGTAGGCTTATGTTAAAGCCGATCGAAATCGGCTTTAACATACAGGTTAGGGGCCATCGAAAAGTGACCCGTGTAAAAGGTTTAGATCACTATGCCTTCGTTTTTAAAAAAATCGAGGTCAAATGTCATAACACTGGACCACGCCGCTTATATACCTAAAAAATTAGTTCACTTTCAGTTAAACAGCTGTCGTAGTAGTTAAGGCGTTTGCATGCGGAACTGAAGGTTATGAGTTGGAGTTTCGTTTACGTATTGTTTTTTTTTCAAGTGAATAAATTAAAATATTACTAGCAATAAAATTTTAGACCACTATGCCTTCGCTTTTAAAAAATCGAGGTCAAATGTCATGACGCCCGACCACGCCACTTATACACCTAAAAAATTAGACCCTTTACAGCTAAACCGGTGGCCTACTAGTTAAGACGCTTGCATGTGGAACTGAAGGTTGTGAGTTCGAGTCTTGTTTACGTATTTTTTTTTTCAAGTAAGTTTAGATCACTATGCCTTCGTTTTTAAAAAATTCGAGGTCAAATGTCATGACACCGGACCATACCGCTTATATAATCGAGAGTCAAATGTCATGACACCGGACCATACCACTTATATATCTAAAAAATTAATCCCCTTCCAGCTAAACTGCTGGCGTAGTAGTTAAGGCGTTTGCATGCGGAACTGAAGGTTGTGATATCGAGTCTCGTTACGTATTTTTTTTTTTTCAAGTAAATAAATTAAAATATTACTAGCGATAAAATTTCAGACAAAATCAATTCGTTTTTAAAAAAAAATTAAGGGCAAATGTCATGTCGCCGGACCACGCCGCTTATATATCTAAAAAATTAAACTTTTTACGGTTAAACTGGTGGAGTAGTAGTTAAGGCGCTGGCATGGGGAACTGAAGATTGTGAGTTCGAGGCTCATTTACGTATTGCTTTTTTTCGAGTGAATAAATTAAAATATTACTAGCAATAAAACTTCAGATAAAGTCAAGTTTGGTCATAGTTACGGATGGGATAGCAACAATTCGACGAGTTGCTACTACCCCATACGTAAAGAGCTTCGAGCGCAAGAATCATGTTTTCTTGTGATAGTTACGTATGGGATAGTAGCCACTCGTCGAATTGCTACTATCCCATACGTAAAGAGGCTTCGAGCGCAAATGGTTATATTACAGATCACCCGACGCATAGTGATTTACGACAATTAGAAAGAGAGAGAGAAAGCGAGAAAGAATCCGAACAATAATTGAAAAGTGATTTTGCCAAAAGTAACTATGACAAAAAAAAAAAACTTATTTTTACCTTGAAGTTTTATTGTTAATAATATTTTAATTTATTCACTTGAAAAATCTAGCTACGTACGTGAGAAGCGAACTTACAACGTTCAGCTCTGCAGGAAAGCGCATTATTCACTACCCCGCCACTTTGGTCGAAATATCCGCAGTTTTTAGGCATATAAGCGGTGCGGTCGGCTTTATGCTATTTAACCTCGATTTTTTTAATAACGAAGGCATAATGACCTAAATTCTTTTACAGGAATCACCGATGGCCCCCAACCCGTAGGTTAAAGCCTATCGAACTCGGTGGGACGGAGTTGTCCTCTGACATTTCAAGAGTTCAATTCTCGTTTTTTAGCAAAAGAATAACTTTAAAACAAAACAATTTATCTTAATGCGGTAAAAAGCATTTTATAGCAAATTTGTCCCTAATTCTGCTCGTACTAATTAGGGTGCGTAAATAAACTTCAAAACTTTTTTAATTTGCGGGTACGCTCTTACCTCGTTTCGGATTAAGTGCGAATTGCTGACATTTTGTACGATTTTGTCGCAAATTTAAATTTTTCAAAAATGATTTAAACGGTAATAGGTGAGCAATGCAATTGCTAAAGACTCTGTCAAATATTTATACGATCGGTTAAAATCCTTTCGTTTCTCAAATTTCAAGAGTTCAATCCTTTTTCCTTTAACAAAGAATAACTCTAAAACGAAACAACCTATCTTAATGCGGTAAAAATCATTTTTTAGTAGACTTGTTCCTAATTCTAATCGTGCCAATTATGGTGCGTAGATAAACAGCGAAACGTTTTTAACTTGCACGTACACTCTTACCCCGTTTCGGGTTAAGTGCGGATAGGCTGACATTTTGTAAGATTTGTCCCAAATATAAAATTTTCAAAAATGATTTAAACTGTATTAGCTGTGGAATGCCATTGTTAACAATCCTGCCAAATATCTATACGATAGATTGATATACCTTTATTTAAAGTCCAACTTTGTAAAAACCGCTGTGCACTTAATCTACTTCGCCTTATATTTATTTCTGACGGATGCAAAATCAATTTAATATATCATATATATTTACCTTTAATAATATAATAATTACTAGAAGATTAGATTTTATTGTTTTAAAAATGGAAGATACCTATTAAATTTCATCATTCTCTGTTTACTTGCTCCTACCACAGAAAGTCATATAATAAAAATAAATTAGGAATTATTCAATGCTCATTACAACTAACTGTGATGAGGTTAAACAAAAACTAAAGGATTGAGAATGAAGATTGCTCCTGACAATTCGGAAAGTCTGAGTATCAAAAATATCCTAGGTACCAATGCATTATCACCTGGATAGTTAACAGATTACAGTGTAATATTCTTATTCCCTATTTACGAGCTTATATTCAATTACTAGTAATAATCAGTAATAAATTCAAAAAAATTATTATTGATTATTAGATTAGATTGCTATTAATAGCATCATGCTAACATTGTCAAATCTCATCAATTTCAAATAATTCTAATTAGAAAAGCAAATTTCATAAGAATAATTTGATATATAATCAAATGAATATAGAACACGAATCGAATATCTCTCTGATATTCTGAAGAGCGGATTTTTATATAAAAATCTGGAAATATATTTAACTCTGGAAATATATTATATTTCCAGAGTTAAATGTCTGCCAAAAATTAATCTGAAAGATTATATCCGATTCGTTCGTAGTGAAAACTATAACATAGTTACAGACATACTGTTATTAATAAATTTTTACCGATGTTTCCAAAAAATAGACGAAGGATAGTTATGACAAGGAACAAACTGTTATTTATAAATTTGAAATAATTTAATTAAAAGTATCGATTTTATTGATACCCTTATATTATGTAGTGATGTAGAGGTGATTCTTTTCAGCAACTCAGCAATTTTTAACAAAAAATAAAATATTATCAAGCAGTTTTAAGTACGATATTACAAAATTGAGTAAAGTCATGCATATTTTTACTTTAATTGTAGAATTTAGATGTATATAGATGTTATTTTTTTGGTTACTATTTTAATAGTTCATGCTTATTAATTGACCTGGATCGTAATGTATAAGATGTCATTTCGGACTAGTTCTTACATTTTTGAAGAGGTTTTTGAAGAGATTTTTAAATAAATGAAAATAAAGTAGTATCTAATATATGGCGGCTTAACTAATTTAACCTAACTATCTGGGAATAGAAAGAATAAAAAAATTACAGGTATTCCTCCTATAACGCGGCTTCCTACAACACGGTTTCGCTCTAACGATTTGAAAATTGCAAAATCCCTTATATAATACGGTACTTCTACAACACAGTTCTTACTTGACACATTAGACAATTACGTTTACTCTCCTACAACAGAAACATTATATTTTCAATAATTTCTGTAAATCCATATTAGGGACACACAATACACATAAAATGCAATCATTGAGAAATACTTTAATTTAGAAATTAAATCTGAATGTAGGCGTATGTCGTTATTGCTGCGGTTATGTTCCAAACCATTACTGTAAGGCGAATTTCGCTGTAAAGAGAATCACAGCCTTTTTTCATTTGTTAATGCATATAAAAGCCTAAAAACATATTTATATTATTATTTATTAAATTCACAATAGCGCTAGGCCTAAAAAACGACTGGATGACTACGTTTTAAAGCATTCGTATATCGTCTTGGAAGGTCAAGTTTAATTCTCATATCTTCAATTTTTCAGATGTCTATGGTTCCCGTGCCCATTTGTCAATGTGTTAATATATGTTTTTTATATCTATTCTCAAATATTTTGCAAATAGCTTTCATTTTTGGGATATAAAATAAAAACATAAAATATAATTGAAAAGCGCCGTAAGTAGTAGGCAAATGCGGTTTGAAGCGCAGAAAGAGGGTAACAGGCAAAAATTACAAAATTCATAAAAGCATACTGATTTTTAACACAAAGCAATCAAAATGATGAAAATTGAAAAATCGCTCGTTTCCTTATCGTTTATGGTCATTTTTGATGAAAAAATATATTTTTTTGATATTTTAAAGCTTGGGCTACAAGTCTGGATACATCTTCCTTGAAAAATGCGTTAAAAAAAGGGAACTCCAAAACGGGATGCCCTTAAAGATTATTGAAAGATTAAGTCGTCAAAAAGTGAGGGGGATTCACCTCTCTTACAACCTTTAACTCTTTGCGCCTCGTTCTCACAATGAACTGACATAGTCTAACAACCAAACTTTTGTTTAACATTTGAAATATATACTGCATTAACTTATTTTTAAAGATATTTTGAAGATTGAATTTGATGGTATTATTCTTATTTTTTATTTTCACTTGCCAAATCGATTCATTATTGTTTTATGAATTTATTCATCTTTTTAAAAAAAGTTGTTTTAGTGGTCCGCTGAATTTAAAATCATAAATTTAATAGTCCTTAAGGTCCGAACGGTTGGCGACCGCTGATCTAGAAAAATTATATTTCCAATTGATATTAGTGGTAGTTAATATTTAAATAATATAAATATACAATATAAAAAATAAGTATAATTCGTAAAGAAATTTAGTTTCAGCTATTTAATATTATTTGGCTTTAACATATTTGTCAAAAAATGTGAAATAATTTGTAATTACAATGATAATATAAAGTTAGTAATGCATGAATTGTTAACGCATTTTCTACGTTACAAATTCTTCAGACTATTTAATAATTGAATAATTATAATATGTTTTAATTTTCTCATCTTTGCTTGTAAACTGTATTTTTCCTCAACCTAAGAATATAAGCAGAATTATTATTAAATGCTTGAAATATATAAAAATAATTTTTACATATGCAAAAATAAAAATATAAAAGTTCTTATTATGAAATACATACGAAAAGTTAATCTACATATTTCAAGTAGGCCTACATGTAAATTATTCTTGTAATAATAAATGTTTGGCTTACATCGAATCATTTTCACAAGCATTCATAACATTTTTTCTTAAAAGAGTACAATAAATAATCTTATATTTCATCGAAAACATTATTATTACTGTCACTCTGAATTTTCATTTTCTTATATAAATACTATACCATTCTGAATTCTATATCTTCAATGTTTTGTTTTAAAATTCATAAGATATAATTAATTCGAATGATTTATCTTTTCTCAAAAACTTGAATTAGAATTAATTAAAATATATTATGTGTTTTGTATTCCTTTTAGAAAAAGTTATAAAAATGTATTTTTTGTATTGTAGAATGTGCAAGGTATCCGATAATATAATGTAAAACGTAAAGCTATCAAGTATAAACATTTCAAAGAATCAGCATAATTTGTACCAAATAATGTTATTTATTTTATACCTAGTTACGAATTTATTTTCATACTGCATACAAAATGGAATAATTATTTAAAATTAAATATTGCTTTAATTGATTTCAAACTACATAATAATAATATACGAGGGGAGGTCAAAAAGTTCTTACCCTTACCATATTGTATGTTTGCTATTGATCTCTATTGTAAACGATGATAGATTACTGTCTTACTAATCATAAGCATGTCTTTATTCTTGTTTTGATAGATTCTGTTTAACCGGAGTTAGAAGCGTAATAGATGTCATGGTAGAAAAAAATAAGTATCTAGCCGTGATACCGTTCCTTCATCTTCAAGGGAAAACTGCACAAACAATCCACGAAGAAATGTCAACTGTGTTTAGTAAGAAATATCCATCATATGAGATTATGAAACGTTGAATATATGTGCGACCTTATTTGAATTCCCAATATTCAAATATGGTCGCACCAGGCTACAGGATGATTCAAGAGAAGGTCTTCCAGTAAGGTCATATTGACTGTGTTTTGGGTTAGGTTAGGTTAGTTTGGTTAAGCCGCCATATCCTCATGGGATATTCTGTATCTGGCGGCGGCCACTTATAGAACCCATCACAGGCAGGCCAACACCCATGATGGAGCCAACCGGATGACTGAAGGATGGGGTTTAACCGGGCCCAGGCTCCTCCTGAAAAACTGAAGGTGTGGGACCCGGATTTGAACCCATATCCTCTAAGGTGGTAAGCCACTTTGAAGGATATGGCTTTTTGGCTTACAACCTTGGAGGATATGGGTTCCAATCGTCACGCGGCATTCGGCCGACCTATCTATTTAGCAGGATTATTAGCTAAGAACTGATTAACGTCGCAAATAAAAAAACATTATACTTTTTAATTCTGTTTGGTTGTTTAATTATTTAGTTTTAGGAAACGTTAAAACAGTCACTTAATACAAACGTTTGAAAATGCAGATAAAAGCCCAAAATAAATTTTGTATAAATGTAAGTTATATACAGTGGGCGATCGGTTTACGAACATAATCCGTTCCAAAACAGTGTTCGTTATCCGAATTTTTCGTTAACCGATCATTGATTTACCATAGGTTTTTATAGGAATTTGATTAATTCGTTCCGGAGACCCAAGAAAACATAAATAAAAAATTATATAATTTCTTACTACGTTTTATTTATATGTAACAACAATAATATAGCCTATACATACATAATCTTGCATTTTTATCTATATGTTTATTTTCCAATAAAGAATCTGTCCAATATCGATTGTTTTTTCCCTCCTTCAGGATTTTTCGAAAGTGATTAATAGCATTGTCGTGGTAGAGATCTCCAAGCCTATTGATCTCAACCTGATATGGGTGCCAGTCTAAGAACAAAAAATTGTAAAATCTCTCTCTTACATTCTTTAATAAATCTTTTATTTGTTTTACGTTGTCTCCGAGTTCATTTTAATCGGGAAAAATTACTTTCTTCCATCCTTACCCATAAGTCCACCAACGCGCAAGGTCTAAACCTGTCATTCGCTTCCATCTTTAAGGTGGGTTCATACTACGACCGACTCGACTTGAACGATTCTACGTCACGCTTCCATAGCAACAACAGTCGGCGGTGTAATGTGATTGGTCTAGCTCGAATCGGTTGGTCGGTCGGTCGTAGTGTGAACCCTTTATCCATAATTCCACGAACGCGCAAGTCCTAAACCTGTCATTCCGTTAGGTTAGTTAAGCCGAAATATCCTCATGGAATATTTTTATCTGGCGGCAGCCACTTATAGAGCCGCCATCATCACAGGCTGACCGGAAGATTGAAGGATGGGTTTCAACGGGCCGGGCCCAGATCCCTCCTGAAAAATTGGAGTGGGACCCCGGATCCTCCAGAATGTTAAGCCACAGCTTTACCACGCAGCCATCAGGCTGACCTTTCATTCGGTCAGTCCGCGGGTCCCACAGTTTGTTCTGTGAGGTGTTCGTTAACCAAACATAAAAATCTTCCGAAAAAGTGATCATTATCCGATTTGTTCGTTATCCGAACTGTTCGTTAACCGATCATCCATTGTACAGCTAAGGCCAAAATGTTTGTCACCTCACAGGATACGTTCGGCTTCCTTACAATACTCGGCTTCAGCATGCATTAGTTTCCTCGGTAACGTAGGCACTAATGTGCTGGCGGAGGGATCGTCCATTATGTAGTTCGCTAGCAACGAGGGGTAGGGTTCTGATAGCGGCGAGAGAACTGTGACGTGTTTAAAATGAATATTAAAGTTTTCATAGAAAACGAATGGCGGACTAATATTATGGCTTTCGTAATAGATAATAAAAAACTATGTGCGATAGGTGGAAGTGATAATTTTTCCTGAAATACTAATCGAGATGCAGGGATGAGAATGACGTAGTCAAACGTCATCCTCATCTCTGCATCTCGATACTGAAGACAATGCCTCGTGCCATCACGAAAGAAATTAGAGATTTGGTAATCCACCATAGAGAAAATGGTGTTTCGGTGAATGAAATTGCTGAAATGTTGGACATCAGTAGGAGAACAGTTATTAGGATATGCAAATGTCCAGCAGAAAGAGGCACGTTGTCGCCATTTAAATCAACAGGCAGACCCAGAGTTTTTCTCTATGGTGGATCGATGTATAAATTTATATTGAAAAAGCATTTATTGCCAACTTGTTTCTATGTTATTATTTATACATTGTTAAAATTACACATTACAAACTAATCGTTTGAGATTTACATATATAATTCGATAGTTGTATTTGGGTGGGGATATTATATTCAACTGTCTGCAACGATAAGCGAATATAGCAAATTCGAAATCCGTTTATATACAACGAAACATTGTGAACATACGTAGGAATATATTCATAATCGTCGCGTTGAACGTTATAAGTGGAATGAAATGCCATCGTTCAGTTTCTTCCTGTTGTATCCCAGAAAACACTAAAAGATATTACGCACGCATCGCGTCCCTCTCTCGTCAGGGACTATGCAAGGAGGGATGTCATCCATATATACCGCATACTCACTCAATATAAGTTTATTTTACATGTTTGCTTCAAGAACTTCATCAACAATTTAATAACCTGTCTTTATTGGGATTTCCTGCACGAGTTCGTTAAGCAGCCAGAAGGCAGCATTGCGGGCTGCTTAGCATCAGTATATTTCATCCTACATTTTTTGCGGATCTGTCTTTACGAATCCATTGGAAATTGTAGGACGTATAGAAGAGACACTTAGCAATAGCTAGGGACGGGTTCGGCCCACTTAACCAATACAGATATGAATCGGGCGACCTGTTAACTATTCAAATGCTCCGGGTGGCACTAGCAAACCATTGTAATTAATTAAAAACACAAATATCAAGTTTTGTAATGGTCAATACGGGTAAAATTTCGACATAATAAAATGTTTAAAATGATTATTGATTGAATGATATAAATATTATTGATTAATAATAATCAGATTTTTTAATCTTTGAAATCCTCCAACGTATTGAACGCTAGACAACAATATTGGAGACTCCCTTATTCGAAAGGAAAAATTATGAATGTTTGTCAAACTGACACTTAAGTAGCAGGGACATAAATTTGTGTGTGTTTGAATTTCGCGAGAAATGATCATCTTTCCAATTATTACAGTTATAAATTATCATATTTCTTTTTTATACAAAATAACTAAAACATTTGTAATGATATACTTGTATTTAAACTGTTTTCAAATATTACTTTCTTAATAATTACGTTTGGTTTCAAACCATCTGTTACCTTATTATAAAAAAGTAATGCTGCGAGTGATAATACTTTAGAGCGATCAGTCTTGCCAATTTACCTCCCACGCTTTGCGTAACCCATCTCCCCTACA
Organism: Olivierus martensii; assembly: GCA_000484575.1. Lineage (NCBI taxonomy): Eukaryota > Metazoa > Arthropoda > Arachnida > Scorpiones > Buthidae > Olivierus > Olivierus martensii. The sequence continues at coordinate 80,762 of AYEL01077408.1, forward strand.
TTGAATGCGTGTGGGACACGTCTAACGCACTCAATGTAGGCAGCACGGTATGTGGATTGGAAACTGTAGCCGATCATGATTTCCGGTTTCCAGCGCCTAGTTGAAAGTGACAAACAGTTTGGCCTGAGCTGTACCTCATATAAGTTGTTTTATTAGACTATAAATATTCAAAAGTCAGTTTTAGTAAAGTAAACTCAGATTTGTTCAACCAATAACTAGATAATTTTTCATTAAATAATTTCCATGAATTACTCCTATATAATTTAAATTGTTCAATTAGTGAAAGCATCCGTCATACTTAATATAACAATATCTGAATTTAATTTTAAAAAATTTTGTTTTTATAAATTTTGTTTTTATTTTATTTATATTTTGTCACATTATATATAGGCTATATATATATATTATCTTACAGGTTTTCATATTTTGAAATAATATTCACGATTGGTTGAAATAATATTTGAAATAATATTCACAATTAAAAATTTCATTATTTTAAAAATTAAAAATGCATACTTCGAATGATTCAGCTTATTTGATTTATATCGTTGATGCAGTAGCTGTTGTGATAACCTTTTATGAGAAGCTGTAGCATTTCTATTAAAAGAAGTGTAACGAAAAATCTAATAATAGAAGAAATACGATGCTTAAAAGTAAGTCAAAATAATTCAAATAATTAAAATTAGAAAATATATTTGTATAAATTAAAATAATAAACAAAATCAGAAGTTTAATGTAATTTTAATGTAACTTTAGCTTTATATAACATCAAGTAAACATGAACAAATTTTTCATTTTACAGAACGGATTTATGAATTATAGATTTAAATGATATAAGAATTCACATATATTCTTATTATAAATAATAAGAATATATGTGAAGAATTATTTATAAGAATACTATCATTTATAAGAAGAATATATTCAAGAATTCACATATATATATATATATAAGAATAAATGTGAATTCTGATTATACTTGAATAGTTTAATTAATTATTAAAAATGCTTGTATTAATTAAATAATTCCTCCAAGTATTTCATAAAATCTATTGCAATATATACGATAAATCCCACAAACTTTTCTTCATTTAGGTAGATAGAAAATATTAAATTATTGCATATAATTTATTGTTTATCGTTATAAATATATTCTTCATAATAATTACTTATAATAAATTGCCAAATTAAGTAATGCGATTATTTATTTACATGTACGAAAAGAAACTTATAAGAATTAATAATTTATCAAATATGAAAAGTATGATTATTTAAGAAAATAATATAATAATAAAATTAATAAATACAAAGTCTATAATTGATATTTAAGATCCTCTAGAGATATGTCAGAAAAAAAACAGTTTTAATGATAACCTTTGATAAAGTATTAGCTATTTTGATAAACTGTATTTTGTTCATATAAAATTTGAAATATTATTATTATTAGATTGTGTATACACGCGGTACTCTATTTTTATTTAGATTAAACATATGTCTTTATTAAGATTTAATAGCATAATAATTAAAAACATTAATGAGTATTTTTCATCATTTTGACCTATTCGGAACATTAATTACGGATTACATTTATTATCGATTATTGTTATAAGTAATTAAATATTTATAAAATTCTAATAGATAATAAGATACTTAGGAAATTAAATTTAAAAATATATATTGTAAGAACATCTGCAAGAATCTGCTCCCACCTTATCTGCTAACCCGAGGTGACGCTACATAAATAAACAAGAAGGGGAAAGAGAGGGATTTAGGCGGGAACTCCGGGGTAGAAGGAAGTTAGCAAGGTATATAGATATAAGGTAGAGCCACTTGGCTGCGCGAGAAACGGCTTCTGAATTTTAATTTTTTTCAGCCCTCCCACAAAAATCATTCACGAGCCGCCACTGGTATATATTATTGTTATTGCATATAAATAAATATAGTAAGAAATTATATAATTTTTTATTTATGTTTGTGTCTCCAGAACGAATTAATCAAATTCCCATGAAAACCTATGGTAAATTGATGATCGGTTAACGAACATTGTCTTGGAACGTATTATGTTCGTTAATCGATCACCCACTTATTTGTGAACCTCGTTGGGTTATAATGGCCAAATGACATGTTAATTAGCCTATATCATTGGATTATTATGATCGTGTCTTTGGTAACTGAGCAGTCTCATTGGATCATAATGGTCATATGATTGTTCACATGACCACAATAAGACGGCTGTCACTAAATTAATTGCGGATATCGAGTACTGTGCTGTATATTATTTCGTTATACTATTGAACTTCAGATTTCATATTAAAAAGTTTTTAAATTTTTTTAAAATCTTTCTCTAATTTTTATTGATTATAGCTTACATTATCTTATTTAGACAAATCAAAACTGTTTTTTTTTTTTTTAGTCTTTTTCGAAAGAAAATGAGGTTTATAGAAATCGTTCTGGCTGTCATTTGAACTAATTAATAGATTTTCATGAAGTTTTGGTATTAATCTGCCATTAAAAGTAATTTTGGCGTCGGATCGTAATATGCTTAAGTTAAAATTTGATTAGGCTTAATCACCACGTGGTGGTGTGCTATTAGAAATATGTAATCTATCTATATATATATATAACTGTTAAATATATATTACCATATTTTAAAAGGGCTGAAAAGCGGTATAAGTTTGTATGGCGCATCTCAACTAAAAAATGAAAAAATTGACACATGAACTATAAAAAATTGGCCGCTCCTGCACTAGCAGAATAAATTTTTTGAATCAAACTGTTTTATAATAAATTTAGATAGGCAAATGCAAATATTTGATGAATTAAATAAAACAGTATAAAAGTGTTTGTTTTTTTCTAAATAAAAGTTGTTTTTAAAGAAATATTATAAACAATAAAAACAGTATCTATAAAAAAATATCTCGTAGGATTATTTAACTAAATTTGATATTGTATTTTTGAAAATATTTATTTGCGAATTTATCATTAAAAACAAATTTCATTGAAGATATGAATGTGCAGAAAATTATAAGTAATTCTCCATTCTGCAATCATTTTTTAATTATTATCTCTTTGTGTTTATATTATAATATTTATGTCTGCATAATTAAAGAAAAAAATTTTTTCTATCGTTCGAGATGCAGACTTAAATGATGTATTAAAATATAAATAATAAATGCAAAATAATAAAATTACAGAAAAAAGAGAAAATATGAAATTAATCTATTCAGTACAAGAATATTGATTTCTGATATGAGTTGTAAAAATTTACATGAAATAATGCTGCACTTGCTATAAATTGATTAAAAGTCTTATTACATCATTATATAAGTTCCTTAACTACTCGATTTATATAAATCGATAATATCGATTTTTTTTTATTCATAATAACTTCAAATCCATTTATATCAAATTTGGCAGGAAATTCAATAATTTTTAAATAACTTTCACATACGAATAATTAAATACATGAATTTTAGTCATTTAAATTGATCCAATTTGTAGTAGGATACTCATTAGGGAAGTTATATCGAGTCTGTAATGAAGTCTACAACTATTTTGGATTAGATTACTATTTTCGTATTTTGCCTATAGTACTAGTTAGCCAGTTAACATATGCATAGTTACATGTTCTAAATTAATTAATATTTTAACTAAATCACAGAAGATTAGACAAAAGCCAAAAAATCATTTGCAAAGTTCTGAAAATTTATATATGTTTGCTCTCTTCTTAAGTTACTAAAATTTCACCTAATACCAAACAACATCATTTTGCAACTAAATTTTTAAATATCACATATTAACTTAGGAACTGTCTATATTTCGATATCTAATTTATAAATCATCATGAATTCATGATCGATAAGGAAGAATTCACATGTGGTGCTTGAAAATAGTACTGTATCTGATGGAAGATCTGTGGATCAGATAAAAATATCATTATATGTCTACAGATCTTTTATTTTTGTAAATGAAAAATTCCCTGATAAATAAATAAATATATACATTTCAAATGCAGATATTAAAAATCCATATAGCATTAGACTGTGCAGTAAGCCATAATATATATACTGTATATATATTATGCATACTGCACAGCCTAATGTTTATTGCATTTTTAATACCTGCTTTTAAAGTTCTTTCGGGCTGCTCGAAAATATGACATGTCTTGAGATTAAAACAACGATTTCGAATTCAAACTTCGAAATGTTGCATTGGGATCACTTATGCATGCATTTACCATCGGTTCCTCATCTATTTTATCATGGACGATTCTTATCTTTACTCAAGTTTTAATAATTAAGATTAAAAAAATGACGATAGAGAAGATCTTTATTAAATGATCCAAATCGATTGCATTTAAAAAAAAATAAATAAAATTGATCTCTTTAGAAAATTTCAATGGATGAACAATAGTTTTTCTATGATAATGTTTGTAAAAATATCGAAGTTGCGCATTAGTTCTCTATGAATGTAGCATAGGCTCATAATATTTAGCATGAAAATTCTTTGAAACGATTTGTAATTTATTGTAGACGATATGAAAATTTAGAAATGGCAGGACGCTATAGAAGGGCTAGATAAAATAAGAATAACGAAAATATTGATATATCAGTTTTATGGCTGGTAATATTATTAATTATATTCCTATCTGTTTTGTTTTTAAATAGAAATCCTTTACATACTCTCATAATCTGTATTTTATTTTTACAGGAGTAGTAGAAGAACTTAAATATGAAATAAGCAAATTTAAAACAGTAATAACTAATCGAATAGGTAAAAAAATTAATTTAGAATGGATAAATAACATCTCACATTATTGAATTTAAAAATTCAATAATATTAAAAATTTTTTTATCCTGAAAAGATTATTTATAAATTTAATCAGATTTAATACAATATGTCGAATGTATATTTCATAATCGTTAATTCTGTATATAATTCCGATTAAATTTTAAAAAATTTTATATTTTAAAATAATAGATTGAAATAAATTTATATTTTATATAATCTGAAATATTAATTTTTATATAAGGTGGAATGGGGTAAGGGCGTAGTTGGGAGAAATGCATTATCGGGATTTTTTTATTATAAGATAATCGAAATTTTGCTATTTGATATTGTAGTATTCTACTACAAGTTAATATCGATCTATCGACGTAGATAACTCACGATGAATGATGCGAATCCAGTATTTACATCGACTCTTACAAATGCGTCG
>AYEL01077410.1:0-24899 GCA_000484575.1 Olivierus martensii
TTTTATCTTAAATAATTCATGAATTTTTTTAATATAAAATTTATTTATTCGAAAATTTAAATAATTTATGTGGCTTTACCCATAATAATAATAGGATTTTTTGAAAATGCAATAATCAATATAAACCTATCAATAAAAATTCATTAACGATGGATATATTATAATATAGATAATAATTTAAAAATAAGTGACAAAAAAGATTTATTGATTAATGAATGTTTTAAATTAATTTTTGATTTATTTTAGAATTATTCTGCAATGTTTTACGTCTTAGACTATCTTTAATTTAAACCAGTTTAATTATTAAAATAATTATTCAAATTCTGATCGAATATTCTTATTCCGAAACAAATTTATTGAAATACAGTATAATGAGGTACTTTCAACTCTCCTGAGTTTTTTCTTCAGAGTAAACATGCTTATGTTATATATCATTATATGGTTATCAATTTAGAAAACTCTAATTTATTTATAACTAGTTCGTCTGAATTTATTTGATGATTATTATTCAAAATACCGTACTGTACACATATTTCTCCAGCTCTGAAAGCCAGATAATGCATCAGGTCATCCCAAAAGTAATGTTATTTTTAGCATTAAGTTTTGAAAGGATATAAATCACTTGCTAATTTAATCAAATATATATTTTCCATTCGAATTAATAACATATTTCCAACATTGTGAAAGCTTAAAGCTTTCATCAGTCTAAACATGAATTTTTTAAAAATTCATATATGCATGTTTACTCTGAAGAAAAAACTCAGGAGAGTTGAAAGTAACTCATTATACTGTATTTCAATAAATCTGTTTCGGAATAAGAATATTCGATCAGAACTTGAATAATTATAAATAAATTAGGATATTCTATCCACTTAAAATATAAAATTTGATACGTGTTTATTTCAAAATGTGTTTATGAATTTTAAAAAAATTCATGTTTAGAGAAGCTGAGATATGTTTGAACAAGTACAGTACCTTAAAAAAGACATTACTTTTGGGATGATCTGATATTTTAATTATTAGGCCTATATTATATTATTGCCATATTTTCTCAAATCAAATAAAGTTTTTCTTTTTATTTAATATGAGAACAATGTCTCTCAAACAAATATAGTATAAGTAAAATTTTACTATATATCATATGTCGAACTTTTTATATTGGCATTCACTGTAGTTTTGAACTGAATGAATTCCAAAAGAAAATTGTTTGATAACAATTATCAACTACAAATATACGCAATTTGAAAAGAAATTTAAGCCACATAAATAAATTAGGATATTCTATCCACTTAAAATATAAAATTTGATAAGTGTTTATTTCAAAATGGCGACTGATTGAATGCTTTAAATTATAATGATGTCTTTCTTTCAGTTTTTATTATTATTATTAATTTTAATGAAATTTTATATATAGTAAATTCTTGTTTATATTTAGCAAAATATTTCTATTTTGGCTATTACAAATTCACCGTGTTATTTATAAGTCTGTTTCCGCAGTTGTCCGACATTGTGTAGTTTTTTCCCAATGCAATTAATAAATGATCTGGCAACAGATAGTAATTATAAAAAGTTAAATCTACAAAATAATCAAAAATATTGGATTGATTTATTCTTAAAACATTTGTCTGTTTATTTTTTTTTATGATAACACACATCAAAATTGCTTGTTCCATCTATCTACTGTGTATTCGATATAGCAGCGCATACGAATCCTCATGTGTGCGGATAAACAGGAGTTTAGCGATATACCGTAGCACATTTTCACTGCATTTTATCGAGCTGATGACAATATAAAAATGTGATATTTTTTTATTTTATCTTATTTTATAAATCATGTTTGAAATGAAAATAAACTTGGATATATAAGTCCATAAAGTTTATCCGTAATTTTTAAATTTATGGATAAACTTGGATAAATTAAAAAATTATGGATAAACGAATTAAAAATGTATTTTTTATATATACTATTTAATATTTATATCAACGCTTCATATTCACAAACTACTGTAGTTACTTGATTCATTACTCGTTTTGCTTTAAGCATCATTTAGGCATCGCATTATATATTCAAGCTATCTGGTAACAAAATATATTTGCAAATATTATCGATTGAAATAAATTTAGTTCATTCACTGTGCTCTTCTATTTATGTGTAGTTATTAAGTTTTATTATTCATCTAGTTTAAGATGTGTATAACAATTTCCTTTATGTACAGTGATTTTTCAATATAAGAAGTGATTAAACAGTATTCCAGTTGAAAAGATAGCTTAAATCTTATATAGGGACTTAATACATTTGCTATCAATATTTATTGATATAATTGAACTTTATTATAATCTTAATTACAATTACTTTTAAAACAATTTATTAATATGAAAACATTTTGTTAACATATCCATGTTTGGCAGATTTAGAAATACTGTACAGTATAAATAATATTTATCGTTTATAAAATTATTGAATTTACTTAAATTATTGATAAATGTTTTCAATTAATTCTTAAAATAATTCTAGCAAATGTGGTTTTAAATAATCTAGTTAAGTTTTATAAGTTTTGTTAATAACATATATTTTCAGAAAAGAGAACTCTTAAAAAATTTATTTTTAGCGGTGATGACTGCTAGCGAATAAATATTTATAAGATCTACATTTAAAGTTATTTGTAATGTACGATTCTAAATTGACTCTATTGGGTGAAACATGAGAGTTCAATTAATCTTAAAACTGTTGAATGTACAACTTCCGGATTTCTATAGCAAATCTGAAATCTTTAGCTAAAGATAACTTCAAAGATTAATAATAAAATTTATTTCAAAATAATTTATAAAAATAAATTAAAAGCATTTGTGAATTTTTTAATAATTATATAAAATCGATTTTAATATTGTTTACATTTAGAGATGATCATGTGAATAGTTCCTTAAATAGATAAGATGTCATCAAAAATAAACATAAACCCTCACATTTCAATCAGTTTGTTCCTACAAATTTTGATTTTTTGTTAAATTCTGAACTAATTTTATTAAATAAACTTTTGAGAAAAGTATCTCATCACTATGTACTATGTTAACTTTTTCTGTAAGGAATTCTTATTTTTTTTTTTTTTTTTTTTTTTTTTTATGTTAACTTTTTCTGTAAGGAATTCTTATTTTTTTTTTATTTTTTGTAACATTTCAATTTACAGCATTATTTTACTTAACATACAGGTATATTTAGAAATTTTTTGGGATTAATTTTCTATATTCATATCATTACTGATTATATTTAATTAATTACTTGAATTTTCAGTTTATTGAATTAGTCTTTCACTTTTATTTGTTTTTAATTTAATCAAATAATTTTTTTTTGGTATGTCATGTAAGGAAAGTAAACATGGCACTCCCTTCTGACTAAACTTTTACAATTTCATTCGTCAAAAGAGTTTGAATTAGCAAATATGGAACATTATTTTTAGTAAATTACTTAAATTTATCATTAAAAAAGGATTACAGTTAAACTCTCTTGATTAACTGTAATCTTTTTTTAATCTCTTAAATTAGTTGTATATCTGGATATAAAAAATAGGCATTCTTATTTTTAACATTTCATATTTTGTTATTTTAAAATAATTATCGTAAGTTTGTTGTAGATTCATTTTTCTTTAGTTTTCTCTTAATTAATAATTGTTATTTAAAAGAATATTTCAAAAATGATTGAGTTGAGTAAATATTATTGAAATTAAAATTATTTGATAATTATTCAGTTATTATTCACATATTTCTGGAAAGTATATTGAAATGCAATTTATGTTGAAACTCAAGATTATTGTTATTAATTGGTGGTTAATTTTCAATATTTTAATCTTCACTGTAAACACTGCTGCCCTCTGTTGAGTAAAAATTGTACTAAACATATGATAATTTTTAATTTAAAATAATCAACTTTAAACAAGGGCGGATCCAACGGAGAATAGAGACGATCGATCCCACTAGAAAAATTTCATTATTTTTTCTCAAATTTCGAATTTATATAGCCTAAATAATAAAGTATTTTTATCCATTGTTTTTCTTTTATGTTTATAAATACGGTATAAAAAATATATGAAAAATATTTTCAATCAGTAAATTACAAGAATAAAATATGAGAAATCACCCTTCTAGAAATTTTATACTTATAGATCGTTCCTCCTACTAATTTTTTTTAGATCCTCCCCAGCTTTAATTCATTTAATTAATTTTGTATTGTAACTCAACAATCTGCATCAATAAATTTAAAAAGATTTTATTTGTGTTAATTAAATATAATTAATGACTCTTGAGATTCTTAACCATTTCTAATTTACTTAAAAGTATCTTCGGTAGATGTTTCTCATTTACAAAATTATTTTTTTTTAAATCATATCAACTGAAGATAATAATTTAACTTTTAAAATAATGTGCATAACAATAAAAAATTTTTATAATTTAGTTTTATGTTTATTATCATTATTATTTTTAATATTATATTTAAATTCTCTTTAGCTTTTTCTATAAATAATTTGCTTTCACTACGCTATACAGAATGCAATAAACTGCCGTACTTCTAGTATTTCAAAAATATCACTTTTAATTATTGAACATTTATTAAACTATATATTTTTTAATAACATTTATTGATAAAATTTCTATATTATTTCATATATCTTTTTTATTTTTCATATTATATGTTTCTTATATTTTCATTATCATTTTATTACTGTAAAGTGAAAATTGTTAACTTAAACTTTAATACAGTATATTATAATTCTAAATGACCATTGAAAATATTTTTATTTATTCTAATTAACTGTGAATCCCTACAACTATTTTTATTTTACTTTTAAATAGATATATTTTTGCCATTATTTGATATTTTACAGTTTTCTTACATTATTTTGGTATAATTTTAGATGATAATTTAATTTTTTATAGATGTTTTATTATAGGAGTAAAGGCCCATAATCCTCTGTAATTAATTCCATTCCATAAATATTTAGATTTGATATTTATTTTTGTTTTCAATTATTTTTTCGGTTCTTTTATTAGATAATAATTCATTAATTATATAGAAATATTTATGCCAATTTATCCAGTCCAAGAATATACCGACAATGTTCAAAAATTATCATTGTCTAAGTTACTATAGTTATGAATTCATAATCAAACAATATATTTATACTTCTGATATGCTTATCGATAAATTACTTTTATATTTTTCATTAACTATTTCTTTAATAAAACAAATTTCATTTTAATAATTCAAATATTAGATATTTCTATTAATCTAATCAATAATAAACTTCACGTTTTTTAACTCTTTTCAAATGTAAGATTTTTTTTTTTCTCGACAGCTCTGAATAGATAATGAGTTTCGTAATTCGATTTAATTATATTAATTTATAAAATTTATAATTTCATTATAGATTACCATAAAATTGGCAATTATATTACTTCAATTTCCATTATTTGAATGAGTAAAAATGTCTCCTGTGACGTGTTCATACTTTGATGTTCTGATAAAAAGATTTATATAAAAACTAAAATATTTTCCTTTATTCTAATTTCATTCTATCATTTTATATTTAAGTTGTATTTATTAATTGATCTTTATTTTTTAATTTAATTACTTTTTCATCATTTTGTAATCAATTTTTATTTATGATTTTTATTTTTAATTATTTTATTATTTTTATCCATCTCTTTTTTTTATTAAGTATTATGCTTTAGAATTGAATAAATATAATAATAGAATTATGATATGATTATTTTGATTTTGTTCCACTGTCATTATATATGATAATGTTTAAAATAAATGTATCTGGGTCTTATTTGCATAATATTTTTTTTTTTTAATTTTTCTAGTGATTTCAATTATTTGAAAAATGTTTTTTGTGGAACTTAACTTTAATTAAGAAATTTTCAATTCTGCTTATAATAAATTTGCTTCGTATTGTATTTAGAATAAATTTATTAGACGAAAGAGTTTGATGACTATAATATGCTAGATATTTTTTATAAAAGAAATATCCTTCGCCTTTAGCTATAAAACATTATTCATTTATAGGCGAACTATTCTAACAGAGAATCTTAATTTTCGACATTAAAACTCTTTCAAAAATGATACTCAAGAGCATGTTTTATGAATTTCTTATTTAAATTTTATAATTATCAAATATTTTCACTGTAAATATACTTTAATTTCAGATATAATACTCTGAAAATTTTATTCAAATATGATATAAATTGTCACCATGATTTATGAAGAACACCATATTCAGTCTTTAGTTACTGTTAGATATTCTGTATACTGTATATAAAGTTGAAGATAGCTCATTATCATTTTTAATAGATGATTTTATATTTATTTTGTTCACAGTCATAATTTTTATTTTTATTTATTCATGTCATAATTTTATATATAATAATATTTATGACATTATATCATAGACATTCACAATGAATTTGATGATAAAATTAAATTTTCAAACTGCAGTAATATTAATTGAAACATTTCCTAATTGAATTTCTCTTATCTATATAGATTTTTAATTGTTGCATCCATATATTGTATGTTTAGTATAAACAATAGCGTGTTAATTTAATTTTAATCCCTAACTTTATTAAAACTGTTTACTATGTGTCATATACATCTGCTTAACTGCATTCATACGTAAATATGAACTCTTCACAATGGTTTCGAATTTTCTATTTAGTAAATTCATATTAAATAATTTATTGTAGGAATTTCAATCGTCATACTTGATAAAAGTATATAAATTAATTTTGATTTTTTATTATAATTATATAGAGATGCCATTGATCAGCCTATACAGTTTTTAATAATGCTTTGCTTCTGTAGTTACTAATTGTCATTCTTATTTTTATCTTTAAAAATTCCTTTATCTTTTTTAAAAACATTTGCTATAACTGTTTCTATAAATGAAATTTTTGAATTTCTAAATTAATAAAATTATTCTGCATATTAATAATATAAATTACATAGTATTGAATATATATATTATAATTTTGCTTATTCGATTTGTTGAAAATTTCGATTATTCTTATTGCTTTCTCTATCTTAAACTTTGAAAACTCACATTTTTCTAATTTTGCTTATTCGATTTCTTGAAAATTTCGATTATTCTTATTGCTTTCTCTATCTTAAACTTTGAAAACTCACATTTTACTTTCTTAAATGTCAATTCTTCTAATTTGTAATTTTTAATTTATTCTTTTTTTGTTGTTATTGTTAAATTGCTCTATCATTGCTACATTCACTTAACGTATTAAACTCTCCTCTACCTAAAACTTATAATTAATCATTTTAAATTAATTTCTTGGATATTTTATTAAAATTTTTGTATTCACTTAAAAAACGCGGATTATGCAATTGTCAGAGAAGATATAAGATTGGTTCGATTCCAACTGCTTCAATAATTTGGTCTGATTTAGTTAATTTTTCGTAGAATATCGATTTTCATATTGTCTTAAAGATTAAAATTCCAAACAATAATTATTCCCAATGGAACTTCACGGAGTTCTATATATTATTTTTTTAATTTTAGTTTATTTTTTATAATAATGTTATTTAACTCATCTTTAAAAATCTATTAATGATGACCCCAAACTCTTTTATTTGTAAACTTACTTGTTAGACGATTTTCTTCAGAGGTACGAGTTTTAAAATATAAAATTCATGTTTATCTATATACATAAGTAAGGACACTTTTGTACTAGAAATATTCCGAAGATATCAATAGCTAGAAAAGTAAAGCTATTTAAAATTTAAGATAAACAATAAAAATAATAAAAACTCATAAATAAATTTCACAATTTGATATCCTTTATAATTTCTTCTAGCGCTTAAAATCTCTGTATAAATTCAGATATATACGTATGCGTACACTATAATTTTATTTTAGATAAATAAATATGTTTTTATTTTATCATAATTCAGATATTATATATATTTTTTAGGGCTTTTCGATCTTCAAGATAAAGAAAAAGTGCTTAACTTCCGATCCGATTTCAGTAGAACTCGACCAGGATTTTTTATTCGTGTTACGCAAAAAAGTTGCGAACCAAAGTCTCGAGCGATCAGCGAAACATCAAATATTTGTGATCGAATATTTACTAGTCAAGAATTCGAAATTAAATCTTTGACCTATCCTAAAGGGGATGACCGTCCTATGGATTGCAGGTATACGGTGAGGAGAGCCAGTAATAGCATCTGCCAATTACAGCTGAACTTCTTAGATTTCGAAGTGGAATCGGGAGATGATTGTCGCCACGCTTATTTTGAAGTTGATGGCAGAAGAATGTGCGGGAAATTCTCCGGTGGAGCTATAAGTAAGAGTTGTTTTTATCATTTGAATTTTTTTTTTTTTTTAAGATCGTTTTGTTTACTGCACAAGAACTGTAGTATATATAAACATTTTAATCGTCTTGTTTATATATTCGAAATTTTAGATCGTAATAATTTTATCATAAAAAGATTCAAGTTGTTATTATTTTTTCATATACACTTCAGTTAGAAAAATAAATTTAACCTATTTAAAAATTCTGAAAACTTGTAAACAGAATTGTTTTTTTGCATCCTAAAGAATCGATAAATTAAATAAAATTAATGAATACAGTTTGTATAATTTTATTTAAAATTTTTCGCTTTATATTGATTTAACAAGCAAAAAAAAAAGATTTAATTTTATTATGAAAAATTACTGTCATTTCTGAAAAATTTTTTCTTCAAATCTTACGTATAAAAGAATAATTAAAAAAAGTTATATATTATAATTATTTTTTCATTTAGCTCCATTTTTAATTAAAATTTTTCCTTTCGATCGATTATTTTAATATTTTAAATGAAATCGATAAGATGTAAAGGGAATTCTCTAACAATACTGAAGCATCTAGCTCTAACAATTTCAGCTATTTTCAATCTGTTGCGATGTATTCATTAATATATTAAATATTTTCAAAATATATTTTTAATAGATCGGAAGAATCATTTGAATTTTTTTTTTAAGATCGTTTTGTTTACTGCACAAGAACTGTAGTATATATAAACATTTTATATAAAAGAATGAAAAAAACAAATTGTTAATTAATAAATCTTACTTAATTCCCTTTAAAGTTAGCTTTTATTAGAACTGTTAGCTTTTATTATTATATTTATAAAAAAAATAAATCTACAGTATATCTTTGCTATCAATAATTTGTTTTTTTTTTATAATTTCTTTCATTTGCTTACATGTTATTGTTTGTTTTTCTTGCATTTTCTTATAAGTTTTTATTCTTATTGTTAGAAAATAAAGGTAATATAGCACTAAGATAAATCGTATATCAAATATGGATTCAGTTTGCACTAGACTAGATGAAAAATAAAATGTTTAATATTAACTTTCAGGATCTTACCAGTTCCATAAACCTGTAAAGATTCTTCGTTACAAAACCGATGGCAGTGCAACTCAACGCGGTTTTCACATTTTAGCACGACAAATGGAATGTTTATTAGCGGCCAGAGGTCCAAGACCTTGCGATCGCACCTTTCTTGGTCCGCAATTTGTACTGACGAGTGAAAATTATCCAGATAATTATGATGACGATTTAGATTGCCGTTACATTGTTCGTCGTTACAGCGATAACGTTTGTAGAATGGAATTGTCTATCACCAGCTTTGATCTTCAGGAGAGTGAAGATTGTCAAAATGATTATTTGGAGATTGAAGGAGAAAAAATATGCGGAAGCATTCCTGATAATACTATTAGTGAGTATTGAATACCATAAACGTTATATAAATAATGTCTTGTTTATATATTAGAATTAATATTGAGTATTATCTTAAATTCTATGAAGGAACTTATGATTTCCGAGAGGAAGAGAAATCCATCGCATTTCATTCTGACTCTTCAGTAAGCGGCAAAGGTTTCGAAATTTTAATTAAACAGAAAGAATGCGAGCCTTTGACTACGGAAACTACTACTCCGGCCCGAGTTCAATGTGATGAAGAATTTACCGATACTGAATTCGAACTAAATAGTCCTAATTATCCGGAAGAATATCCGACAAATTTGAATTGCTTGTATTCTATCAGAAGGTCAAACACGTCAATATGTAGATTAGAAATGATGATTCTGTCTTTTGATGTGGAATCTAGTAGCGGTTGCGAATATGATTACTTGGAGATCGATGGAGAACGATTGTGTGGAACTCTAGAAAATGTTACGAGTAAGATTAAAATTAAACCAAAATTTCTTATATATTTAACTTTTAAATATATAAGTAGAATAGTTTTATATTATTGCTTTTCACTTTACACTATCAAAAATTTTTTAACAGAAATACGAACCGTTTCTGAATCCAACAATTAGATAATTTTACGATAAAAAGTTCAGATTATTATTCAATTATGGATCGATATAAATAATTGACCAGTACTTTTATGAGTTCTAAACCAATTATTGCAATATTACAAATAAAATAAATTTCGAAAAATTTAATAACTGCAAAATGTCTCCAGAGTTGATTTAGAAGATTTATGATTATAAATCTGATAAAACTACCTGTATATATAGAGATACAGGATTTGTCCTGAAAGTAATTGGATTGATACTGGCAAAGACAATTTATTACAGACATATAAATGATGTGAAAACTGAAAATTTAATGTAAAAGTTTATAATCTTTATATTAATTTAAATTTTTGTTTCTCAAATATTATTGAAAAAATGCTCTTAATTATTATTTATTTGTTATTATTTGATTTTGATTAAATTTTAAGATAATATAAAATGAAAGGACTTTTTATCTGATGATGATGATGTAAGATTCTTTTAAATTTTTATTATAAACAAAAATATCAATATTCAGTTTTAATTTATTCTACTAAAATTATTTAGCTACTATTATATAAATTATTATTGCATTGTAGTTTTATATTAAGTAATAAAATATATAAATGTAATATTGACTAATTGATTAGATAAAATTCATATCATATAGTTAAAATTGTAAACTTTTCATTTTTGTTCTTTGCATTCATCCCGTGTACCTGTGTGGTGACTCGGGCTTTAGGGAAAGGTATTGTATTTCTGACCATAGGCATTGTTTTATTGATGCTTATGCATGTATTAGCATGGCAATGCTTTTTACTTATCTGCATGAAATTATTTGTTGTTAATTTTTAATAAAATATATATATTTATTTTAATGAAATATTTTGAAGTAATTAATTTTTACATCAAATTTTAAATAGTGTTAATTTATCATATTTAAATTTAAAATAACTAATTTTTATTGAATATTAATTCATTTATTCAAAAATTAACTAATTTTAAATATTTTTAATTCAGACAATTTATTTTTTTGATATGAATCATAAAGTACTTGTTAGATTTATCTTCATAACTTATATAACTTATATTTTCTGTGACATAAAAAAACTTGTAATGATTCAAAAAACTCTTCCTGTTTTATAATATTTTCAAATTTAAATTAGTATTAGACAATATATATTATTTTTTACAATAAAACACATTTGTTTCAAAAATGAATTAAAATTGTTATACTAGTTTTAAAACATTAGCATTTTTATGAATACATTTTTCCAATTTATTTTATTTTAGTAAATATGGTAGTACTAGAATATATGAGTTAAAATATTTCATAATTAATATAGATGATATATAAATAATAAAACAGATATAAATGTACAGATAATGTATATGTGTACAGATCTTTGATTTACTGTACACACACAGTATTCCTAGTAAACAATAGTAGTGAGAAATCCATAAATTTTGGTTCATTTTTGATCATAAGGTGAAAATTACGAAATTTTCACTAGAAATGTTTACTAGGATGTTATACATTATCTTAATAACATAACATAATAAACTCAAAAGTATAAGAAATCAGACAAAAAAGGACAGTTTCTATATACAGGATTTGTCCTGAAAGTAATTGGATTGAAACTGGCAAAGACAATTTATTACAGACAACATCACTTATATGTAAAAATCTTCAAAGTAGGACCCTCATGAAGTCACACAGCACTGCCAACGTTCTTTCCATTGCTCGTACGCCCCCAGGAACTTCTTCTCTGAGATGCTTCGAAGATATCTCGTCATGGCATCTTGAATGACTGGAACAGTCTGAAAATGGCGTCCTTTCATGACCGTCTTGAGCCAGGGAACAGAAAAAAGTCGCATGGAGACAGGTCTGGGCTGTGGCAAGGTTGGAATGTTTTTCTTGGCCAGAAACTCCCTGGTTGCCAAGGCATCGAGCCACACTGCCTTGGCGACCAGAGAGTTTCTGGCCAAGAAAAACATTCCAACCTTGCCACAACCTGCGTACAGCCCAGACCTGTCTCCATGCGACTTTTTTCTGTTCCCCGGCTCAAGACGGTCATGGAAGGACGCCATTTTCAGACCATTCTAGTCATTCAAGACGCCACGATGAGGTACCTTCGAAGCATCCCACAGAAGGAGTTCCTGGGGGCATATGAGCAATGGAAAGAACGTTCGCAGTGCTGTGTGACTTCACAAGGGTCCTACTTTGAAGATTTTTAAATGTAAGTAACGTCTGTAATAAATTGTCTTTGCCAGTATCAATCCAATTACTTTCACAACAAATCCTGTATCATACTATTGGGTCTGGGTCTTGTACTCTGGAAATGCATTAATCATTCATGAAATTTTTCAATGACATTCATAGCCATTGTAAGTATGAGCAGTTGAAAGTCAAGACAGTAATAAGTCAAGGATACACACACATTCATGAAATTTATATTTGCTTTATATTTTTAATTTAATTTACTACACATGCACATGTAGTTGATACTTACGATGGCATGATACTTACGATGGATAATCCTTTTTTGTATTTGGTTCTTATATTTTAATATTAATATATATATATATATATACACAGTGGTACCTTGGTTAATGACGGCCTCGGATAACAATGGCTTTGTTTAACGATGAGTGGTTGAAAGAAAAAAATGTCTTGGTTAACGACTCCTGATTATGTGAACTCTATATACATGATTTTATATAGGTTCTTAACTGTTGAACCATATATATTGATATATACTATTTATAGAGTATTCCTAGAAGGTCTGGCCAAATTTAAATCACAGATATTATTCATCAAAACAAAGGAAAAAGTCCATATGTTTATGGACTTTTTGCTTTGTTTTCTTTATTTCTTTTCAAATTTTATAGCTTCATAGAAGTAAAACCACAGGACATACAGGTACTATGCCGAAGAGAGCAATCACGGGTTACTTCCATCTATTCACAGACTTGTCCCAGTAACTTGCACAGTGTTGTAATCATGTTAAGTATCATCAGTGTTGTAATCAATAAACTGTAAAATGTACAGTTCGTTTTGTTATTGTTGATGGCAAGCCATAGTTCACTACAGCATCATGAGACTAACACTCTATGTTATCTCGAAAAGAAAAAATTTCTGGCCCATGTTTACATAGTTTTTTTGCTTTGTTTTGATGAGCAGTATCTGTGATTTAAATTTGGCAGATCTTTTAGGAATATCCTGTCTATAAGATTATAGAAAATTTGGCAGATCTTTTAGGAACTATGTCTATAAGATTAATGATTATAAATAAACCAGACAAATAGGAAATTATAGATTTATAACAGAAATTTTAATAACCTATAAAAAAATATCAAATAATATAGAATATTTTAGAGAAGCTTTTTTTCTAATTATTATCCTTATTAAATTTATTCGCATATAATTAGTGTTATTAAACTTATTCGCATACCATTCAGATTACTACAGATTGATAATACTGCTGTAAGCATAAAATTTATTATTATTTAAATTAATCGTGCTTATATTACGTAACTCAAAATTTCAATAAATAAAATTCAGAATTATTTATTTATTAGGAACTTATAGCTTCAGGGATTTCCAAAAAACTCTCAGATTCAAAACAGATTCAGCTACTACTAGATCTGGATTCAAAATTCGAATGAAGCAAATTGATTGCGATGCTCAAGCTTCTAGCAGCACTCCTCGTCAATGCGATCGAGTTAATACAGGATTGCAGTTCGAAATTAGAAGCGATAATTATCCGCAAGACTACGATCACAATTTAGATTGCATGTATACTGTTCATCGCATCAGCAACGAAATCTGTCAACTGGAATTAATGTTTGTGAAGTTTGATATCGAGAGCAGCGACGACTGTAAAACCGATTATTTGGAAGTTGATAATCAAAAATTATGTGGAGTTCTTCCCGAAAATATGAGAAGTAATTACTAAAATTGAATTCTTATTTTATTATTACTGTAACTTATTATTTTATTATTATCAAAAGTTTATTATTTATTTGATTCTTTTATAGGAGTTATAGACTTCACTTCCGATGTCAAAACATTCAATTTTCATACGGATAGTTCCACTTCTCGTCCAGGTTTCGATATAAGAGTAACACAAGTAGAATGCCCCGAGATTTCTTCCACAACTGAAGGTTAGCGATTTTTATTATTCTCATAAATAAAAGAAATTATATAGTAACTTATGATATTTTAGAAGCTCATAAATATGATCCATACTGTCAAGTTTGCGTATTTTCCTGTATATCGATGGTATTTTAAAACATCGCATTTACTGTTTTAATTCAGTGTTGAAAATTTGGATTTTATACAGATAATTAAATTTTATTTTTAATATTTTTTATAAGCACTGAATTTTTCGAAAAAATTTAAATTTTCATGCATGAGAATTCATTGAGAAGTGACTGAAGAAATAATATTCTCCATTAAATTATTTTTGTTAATTATCTATTTTTGAATACTTAAACAGTTAGTTCAGACATTTTGTATTATCAATTGAAAGTAATTAATTTATATATATTTTTCTTTTTAACCATAGTACCAACTTCAGTTTGTGAACATAGATTTTCCGACTCCAGCGGAACGTTTGAGAGTTTGGGTTATCCTAGCGATTATTTAAATAACGTCAGGTGTACTTATACATTTTTAGCACAAGAAAATAACTGCCGCTTAGAATTGACATTTCCTCAGTTTCGTCTAGAACCTTCAAGTACAATCTGTGAGCATGACTTTCTAGAAATGAATGGAGTTCGTTATTGTGGTCGTCAGTTGGAAGGACAAACGAGTGAGCAAGATTATTGTTTTTTTTTTTTTTTTTTTTTTTCGTATAGTTTTAATAAGTTAAAACTACTTATTGATTTATTTTTATAGGAACGATATCGTTTCATGGAAATCCTCCTCGAATTAAGATCCAGTTTCAAAGTAACGATCGTGTGACAGAATTAGGATTTCAAGCAAATTTCCAACAATTACCTTGTGTACAGTCACAAGGTATCTAAACATTTTTGTTATTTTTGTATCATGTATAAATTTTATTATTTGTTTACTATGAAACTGATTGCATGCATTTTTTTCCTTTTAAGCTCTGAAAACTACTACTCCCAAGCCCTCTAAATCTCCCTATCCTACCGTTAACTGTGATCGATTATATGCTTCTCTGGACTTTGAAATCCGAAGTCCTGGATATCCAGATAATTACAGGAATAATTTAAATTGCCGTTTTATAATACATCGTCTGAGTAGCAGGATTTGCGAGCTGAGATTAAATTTTGTAACGTTTGATGTGGAATCGAGTACCGGTTGTGAATACGACTATTTTGAAGTCGAAGGCGAAAAGTTGTGTGGTACGATGCCAGGAAATAGCATTCGTAAGTATATTTTTTTTAGATAAATTTATAGTTTAAAAATAATTTCACATAAGATTTCTTTTTATAAATAGGTGAAATGGAATTCCGCGACTATCAAATCGAACTTAAATTCCATTCCGATCCAGCAAACAGTAGACCCGGTTTCTTAATCCAAGCGACGCAACTTGATTGCATGCGAGATACACCTTTTCATCCCTTCGATAGAAAACCACCACCTCCTCCACCTCAGTATCCTCCACCATCTTTTCCTTCTAAACATCAGCCGTCTTCGTTTCACCTTCCTTCGAAACCTTATCCTGACAGGATGCCTCCTTATCTACCAAAAACACATCCACGTTATCCACCAATGATTCCTCCAAAAACTCATCCTCATTATCCTCCAATGTCTCAACCACCTTTTCCTCATCCTCCTGGCATGCCGACTAACTGTGATCAAGTATTCACTCAAAACGATTTCGAATTTAGAAGTGTTAATTTTCCAGATTTTTATCCTAATGGTATTCATTGCCGCTTCACTATAAGAAGAGTGAATAATGGAATTTGCAGATTAGAATTGAAATTCGTGAAATTCGAAGTTGAATCTAGTCCAAACTGTCTTTACGACTACCTAAGCATCGATGGTATCAGAATATGTGGAAACATAGAAGATAATGATGTAGGTGAGGAATCTCAAGAGTCATTTACTTATAAATTAGTTATTTTAATTGAAAAAAAATGAAATTTATAATTATTTCAAAGAGAAAACTGAAAATAAAAATATTCTCGATTTTCCCTTCAAGATTAATATAATATGCATATTTTGAAACTATATTTGTGATGATAATACACATTTCACATTTTATTTTCAGCCACATATAAATTTAATACTCCTGAAAAATTGATTTATTTCCAATCCGATTCAGTAGCTCCATCTCGAGGTTTTCTCATTAAAGGACACCAAAAGCCATGCATAGTCAAATCTCCAAGTATTCCAAGTAAGTCAATATAATATAAAATTATTTCAGCTTTTAACACACAAAAAAAATTAGAAAAATAAAAATATTAGCAATTTATTAAATTTAATAAAATTATTTATAGCTGCACCACCAAGTGATACACAGTGCGATGCTACTTTCAATCAAGAGACATTTTCTATAAAAAGTCCTAGCTATCCAGATAATTATCCAACTGACGTTACATGCAAATATACAGTGAAAAGATTCAATGATGCAGTTTGTGCACTTGAAGTGACTTTCGTCAATTTTGATTTAGAAGAGGAAACTTCTTGTCGTTACGATTACTTGGATTTCGATGGAAAGCCCATCTGTGGCCATATTGCACCTAACACAATTCGTAAATACATCTCAATTTTAAAAAAGCAATTATGCTTTAAACATAAAAATTTTCTGAGCTTTAATATCAAATCTACAATTGTTTCTGTATCATTTTTAGGGCGTTATAATTTTGGTCTCCGATCTGTGGATAAAGAAATCGTATTTAGGTCGGATAGAGCAGCTACCAGATCCGGATTTCTTATTCATATTCGCCAACAAACAGACTGTGCTCCTAAATGGAAACCAGGTAAAATCACTCTTTAAAATAATTAATTACGCACTAAAAATTTAAATAAATAAGTTATTATTCTACACTACATGAAGCCATTTATTTATTTTTTTAAACATAAAGCATTTAATTATTTCAGTCACTCCTCCTCCTCCTCTTTGTGATTATTGTTTAAAGGAAGAACGAGGTCACATTACTAGCATAAATTATCCACGCGATTACTCTGATAATCTTCGTTGCTCTTATAAAATAGAAAGAGTAAATAGATATTGTGGTTTAGAAATGTATTTTCACGAATTTGAGATAGAAAGTTCTGTCGGATGCCGGAAAGATTATATTTTAATTGATGGAATCAGATATTGCGGTTCCGAACTCAAACAACAAGTCAGTAAGTAACAGTTTTATTTCTTGCAGATTAAGTTACTTCTACTAAAATAGAAGTTAAAGCTTTATGTCTTATTATAATGTTAAATTTATCCTAATAAAAATTACTTGTTAACATCATCTAATATTGTATCTTCATTGCTACCCAGTTCCGCTCTTACACTGAATTTTCAGAAGAATATTGTAATATTTTGTTTAAAAATTGGGACGTATTTTTTTCTATTAACAAATAAAAAATTCCGCTTATTTCTATTCGAAATTTTTTATAAATTAAATTTTATTATAATAATAAATGATTCATACAATTACTTACATACAATTCATTCTTAATTTTTCACACTGTCAAAGATTTGGTGGCACACTAGTGTGCCGTGGCACAGTGGTTGAGAACCACTGTTCTAGTCTAATTATTAATTACTAGATGGCACCATTTTAATTCAAATTTAAAAAATAAAATAATTAATTAACTTAACAGATGGTGATACTACAGCCTTGATTTGAAAATTAATCATAAAAATTAAAAAGTTTAATTTGGAATAATTCCACTAGGGATTAATTTGACTAAAAATATTTGCAAATTAATTCAGTTCTTACACTGCCTATTTTTTAGACCCAATTAATAATAAACAGCTCATAATAGGTTTCTGTAGGAATCCACTGATTTTTTGCGGAGAAACTAAAAAGTCAATGGAAAATTGAATTAATACAAAATAAAGGAATGAAAAAGTTAGAAAGGTACT
The DNA here is from genome assembly GCA_000484575.1 of Olivierus martensii. Lineage (NCBI taxonomy): Eukaryota > Metazoa > Arthropoda > Arachnida > Scorpiones > Buthidae > Olivierus > Olivierus martensii. Next base: position 18,395 of record AYEL01077410.1, read on the forward strand.
GAATTTTTGAGAATTTTTGCATGACCTTGAAAATTTTCACAAAGCACAATAGATGGCAGAGAGTCTTTCAGACGCCATATCTTTAGGGGCAGGTTAAGATTAATACATTTATTCCAGTGATGTTCCAGTGCTATTATTCCATCCTGTAATGGTTTTTTGTAAGATCTGCAAAATGCCTCTTTAAAGCTGCAATTGCTCCTTGATTTGAAGAAAAATACTGACCAGCGAGAGAGGTTTAATTTTGGAAAGAGGTAATAGTCAGAGGGAGCCAAATCAGGGGAATAGGATGGATGTTCCAATAATTCATATGGTGCAGATCCCTTATTTTCCCATTGCCAAAACACTTTTGTGGGCAGGTGCATTGTCCTGATGAAAGATGATTTTTTCTTCTTCTGCAAACAGTGTCTTTTCTCTCAAATTTTTTTTATTTAGTATAATTAAAAGGTTGGAATAATAATCCTTGGTTATTGTTTTATTCTTTTCAAGATAATCAATAAATAAAATGCCTTTAACATCCCAAAAGACCAATGCCACCACCTTTCCTGCTAATGGAACTAACTTTGTCTTTGTGCTGAATAACTGGCTTTTGCCCACTGTTTTGACTGCTCTTTGGATTCTGGTATATAATGGTGAATCCAAGTCTTGACCATAGTAATAAATTGACGCATAAAGTCAATTTTATTCTCGTTAAAATGCTCTAAGCACTGTTCAGAGTTTTTTCATACAAATGCGTTTTTGATCTGCTGTGAGCAAGTATAACACCCATCTTGCACAAAACTTTTTCGTATGCAGTTCATGCAAAATATATCCTACACATTCTTTTGAAATGCCTATAGTCTCAGCAATTTCACACATCTTCATCCACTGGTCCAATATCAAATCATGCATGCACTTTTTCAATGATTTCTTGTATTATTGTGCTTTTTGGGTTGTTCTTTACATGGACCATCTTCAAGGCTGGTATGGTTACATTTAAACTCTGCAACTCATTTCTTAATTATTGAAAATGAAGGAGAAAAGTCCCCATAAACTTTTATGAATTTCAAATGAATTTCATTTGGTGTTAAACCTTCTTCAAAGAATTTTATAACTGCATGATACTCAATTTTATTCATTTCAAGAGATATTGACAATATGCTTCATATAGCTATATAGAGAAAACTACTTGGTACAATGACTTTCAATTTTACGCGGATACTTATCACTGATGTATCAACTTAGGGAAATAAAATCTTGCCGATAGTGCTGTCGTCTATGGTCAAGGCTGAGAACTTTTCAGACCAACTCCATAGTAGATTCTAGACATGCATTTTAGATGATCATCTGAAATGATGTCTTCCTTCCCTTGGAAATTTATATAAGGATCTAGACCTGCCTTATCTGTCATCCTCTTCTACAGTCTGGATGATATCTATAGGTGTAAAAGATATGTAGGATTTGAAATGGGACTGATATTAAGAAAAACTAAATATGGAAATAACATCTGTAAATTTGGATTTTAGTAGTTTTTTGAATTTTGTTAGTTAATTATTTTACTAAAACTATGCATATCTTTATTTATAAATTGCGATGTTTTCATTATTTTTAAAGTTAGGTACTTAAAATTTTCAGAATGTGGTATTTTTATTATAGTTTCCAACTGTATAAAAAAATTTCCAGTTTTGGCAAATTTGATCCTCTAAATTAAATTAATTCTGTATACTTCATTTTTCAACTAAAAAACATCATTCTTAGATAAAATGAATTAATTTTTATGTACTTTATTATTTATCCCCTTTATTATTATTTATTTATTCTTAATTTGTTGTATTTTTAAAGAAATTTAACATTTAGTCTAATTTTTTCACGTTATATTGAATTGTAAAAATCAGCCATATTTCTCATTCACTAATCATTCATTTTATTATATCTGTAGAAGAATACAGTTTATATATGACAAACAAAAATGCACACACACAACAGTAATGTCTCCTTCCGTCGTTACCAACTGTCTTCTCTCTCCTTCTCTTCTTTAATTTTCGCGCCTTCCCTTTTTCGGGCCTCTTGCCTTCACAATGCATGCGTCTCTCTCCCTCTATACTCGGCCATCCTACATGAGCACCCAGCGCCATAAACCTTAATGGTCATCGGCATAGAGTGCTCTCTCCACCCGACCGCCTGGGCTGTCTTCCGTCTCGTCGGCATCGTCAAAGAATTCCCATCTTTTCAGTTGGTCACTTGGTGCTGTTACCAGATATCCTGGAGGGTCCTCTAAACTGGAAATTTCGTAGAGATCGGATGATAGCTGGTGTGAAATCCGAAATGGTCCCTTATATAGAGCACTGAGCTTGCCGGCTCCCCCAGTGACGCCGTTAGATCTTCTTCTAATTACGACTACATCACCCAGTCTAAACATCTTAGACTGACCCCGATGTTTATCAAAGTTTCTCCACTGTTTGGCTTGCTTCTTACGGAGTTGTTCAAGAGCTTCATTTCGTATTTCCAATAAGTCTGTGACGCCTTCGTCTTCCACGGTGTCCTGTAAGACTACTCCATCCAATGGGCTCTCAGCATTCTAGGTTGAAACCCATAAACAATTTCCATCGGGGTTCGACCTGTGGATCGGTTAACCCGACTGTTTATTGCAGTTTCAGTTGCGTCGACATACTGAGACCAATCACTCCCATCCGGTCGTCATGTTTGACAGGCTAGCATTGGAATAATGACGTGGTTGATTCTTTCAGCTTGGCCATTAGCCCTCGGATTTTTGGTTGATGTCAGAATATGCTCAATCTGCAGCACCTGACACATTTCCTTAAAAGCTTTGCTTGTAAATGCAGTTCCCCAGTCAGATATAATCCGATTGGGAATCCACATCCGGCGAAACACCTTCTTCAGTCCGTTACAGGTTTCTGCTGCCCCCCTAGTTCGCACAGGTATGACGAACATCATTTTTGAGAAATTGCACATCACAACCAACAGATAATGATATGTTCTGCTTTTTGGAAACAGATCCACATGATCGACATTTAGGGTATGCATGGGTATCGGGTAACGTTCTATCAGCGAGAGTTGACCTGGCTGCCGTCCTCCTGATTCCTTATACATCATACAGTCTATACACGATCTAACAGTTCTCTTTACAAATGACCTCATCCTTGGAAACCAAAATCTTTTAAGCAAAGCTTGCATAGTTCCTTCTATACTTGGGTGTCCATGTTGACGGTGCGTTTCTACAGTTAACTGTCTCTGTATGGATTTTGGAACGGCCAGTAATTTCTTCTTTCGTCCTTTGTCTCTTACCCATCTGTAGAGATGATTCTGCCGTTCCGTATATTCTGGATGTAAGTTGTTATTTTTAATTTGCTCTAGCAAGGCTCTACATTGTTTGTCCGCATGTTGAGCAGCTGTAATCCAGTCTTCACTAATGCTCATTTCTAATACATGAAATCTATCCATAAATTCTGGTACACTTTCAACATTTTCTGACGTACAACGACTTAACGCATCTACGTGTGGCATGTTAACACCTGGTCGATGGCGTGCGATAAAGTCATACTCCAGAAGTTGCAAGACCCATCTTCCTATTCGAAGTAACAATACCTTCTTCTTTAAACCGTAATTTACTGCTTCACAGTCTGTAACGAGGGTAAAACGGATTCCGTACAGATATATATGGCACTGCTGTACTGCCCATACCACCGCCAATAATTCCAGTTCGATGGAGTGATACTTTTTTTCGCACTCTGTTAACCATCGACTTAAATACAACAATGAGTTGTATTTAAGTCGGCAACCATTTTCCCTCTTGCTCTTCCTGTAACAGTATAGCTTCCAGACCGATTGTTGAGGCATCTGTATGTAATTCGATTGGAGCCTTGGGATCGAACACCTTCAATATGGGCTCCGATGTTAGCTCATCTATGAGGTTATCGAATTCCCTTTGACATTCCTTGGACTACTGAAATACAGCATTCTTCCTTGTTAACTTTGTCATGTGGACTGTTTTATGGGCAAAATTCTTCACAAACCGTCTGAAATAATCACACAATCCAAGGAATTCTTGAACCGTTCTTGCATCTGTCGATCTTTGGAAGTTCTTGGTAACACGAGTCTTATCCCTGCCCTGCCTTTAAGCCTTCCTTTGACCTTCGTAACCCCAGGAATTCAATTTCATGTTGTAAGAAGAGGCATTTGGAAAGTTGTAAGATCGTATTCACCCTTCAAATCACCACTAATATCTACTCCATCTTCCTTAACAGTTCTGTGCAATTCTGAACACCAGTAATTACATCATCCATATATCTTTGGAGTGTATCACCTGGCAGGTGTTGAAAGGCTGATTCCATGGCTCGACTGAAAACAAACGGAGCGTTCATGAATCCAAACGGCATTCTGAGGAAGTGCCATTTTCCCCTTGATGTAGAGAAGGCTGTCTTCACCTTTGACTCAGCATTCAGTTGGATTTGATAATAACCTGAAGTGAAATTGAGCGTGTTGAACACTCTCCACTCGTGTTCTTTCAAGGGTTTCTTCTGTTCAGACGCAAGGAAAATGTTCCTTTATCGTGATTTCATTTAGACGACGGAAGTCTATACAAATTCTCTCCTCACTATTCCTTTTCTTCACGATAACCAAAGGGCTATTATAGGGACTACTAGAAGATTCTATAATTCCACTGCCCTCCATTTCCTTGATCATGCATTCTGTCTTTTCATTTTGACTCGGCGGGAACAAGTATCTTCTTAAGTTCACAGGTTCATTCTCTTTTGTCTTGATCTTCAGTTCAGTAGTTGGATGACATCCTACCTCAGATAATTCCATGGCGAAACAATCTCGATATCGATTAATGAGGTCAACCATGTTTTTTCTTTCTTCCTCAGTTACCTGATTTCCTATATTTAAGATTCCTTCGAGAATTGCAGAAAGATCTGCCTTCTCCGTTTGTCGAATAACGACTCTTTTGACTGGAATGCACTGGACCGATGGTGGGTTGTGTATGACATGACCTCTGCAAATCTTCTCTCCCTTGGTATTTGCATATCCACGACATCATAATTGAAAAATAGGCATCATAGTCATTGAATTTTCCAATTCTATAATTCCTTCTGGCATCCATCCACCTTGTCCTGTGCAGACCTCTGTTGTATGAAAGGTGCCCTTGCATTCACACTTACTCTCAACCTTGATAAGTTTGATCTTCTTAGCCGGTATAACTTCCTGCTGAGCAGTATATAAAGGTGTTGTTACTTTAGCTTCCTCTATAGCAGTAATCTGCTGCAAGTCGTCTGTATTGTTGGTGGGTTCCTCTATTGGATAGAATTTCAATTTTTCCCCTTCAGATATCATTTGCACAACATCATTCACTAAGATTGGTTTCCCTATCCAAACATCCAAATCCAGGACATCATCCGGAACGACATAGAAGGTGACATTGTCAATTTGAATTTCGTCTAATTCGACTGAATACCTTCCCCTTCCCTGATATAGTTTCTCATCTTGATTAAATCCTTGTATGATGTAATGGCGCTCAGGTTCTTCAATTCCTATCTTGTCTGCTACTGTTTTTCGAAGAAGACAAACATCACTCTGGGTATCTACTCCAGTTCAGCAAAATCTACCATTTATCACTACGTCCACCTCAAATTCCGTTTTCGGCACAGCAGGAGTTTCTCTCGCCCGGTGGTCTGTTGTTATTTTCTTGACCTTGGAAGTATCCTTGACCTCTCTTGACGCAGTTCTCCTCGGTTGAGTACATGCCCGAACGTGTTACATCTAAAATATTTAACACCATTAGGACAGTCCACTTGAATATGTTCATCTGAGCCACATTTAAAACATCACCTTTTTAGATATATATAGCTTTTCTTCACATCGGCTTTATTGTTGGCTTGTTGTGGTTTCGGCTTCGGCTTGCCTCCCTGTTTGTACACTTCATATGTCCGCTCTAATAATTCTATATCAAGCATCAAATCGCCGATATTGTTATATGTTTTCACCAAAAGTGGCATCATAACATCCTTATTTTGCAAGCCACCAATCAAATACTCCTTCGCCTCCATCAACGATAGCTTAAATCTACTGCAGTGATTCCACTTACGGTACAAATACTCTTCTGTAGGTCAGAAGAAAAGTCCTAAATCTTGGGGTTTCCGAAGCAAATTTTGTTTTTCTTCGTAGGTCAGCATTTGATCAGGGAAATCCTTCCAGAAAGCTCGGCTCCATTCGTCATAATTGTGATTGATATAAATATTCTGCTCTGTTTTCATCTCACATATATTTTTTATCTTTTTTAAAAGGTTATATATATATGTAAAATTTGTATATATATATATAAAAGATTTTTTATTATTGTTTTTTATTTATAATTCTTTCTAAAGTGATTTTTGAACAACAATAGAAAGGGAGGCATGGCATTTGACACATCTCATTTCCTCTTTCTCAAAGTAATATTTATCAATGTTTTTTATATAATTTATGTAATTTAACCATCATTTTTATATATATATTGTAATAAAATATGAAA